>VXBI01007037.1:119659-146405 GCA_013397375.1 Toxostoma redivivum | reverse complement strand
TTTTTTCTTTTTATTTCTCACCACAACTACTGTGAGACCACCTACCTTTTACACACTGTTTGTAAAGCCAGTGTCTTAACTGTCATGAAATAGTTTCCATTTCTCTGGCTGGGGACATTTAACATCACTGAGTTTTCTTCTCATTGTGATACAAAGGTTTGCACTGAAATCAGTTCTGCAATCTCTCCTCCCCTAGGTCAAATCCTGCCAGGTTCTGCCCGTTCCTCTCAAATGGCTTCTGGCATCGTGCAACAAGGCAGCACAAGAAAGCAAAACACACTTTGAAAAATTGTGTTGCACAGTGTGGGGTGTGATTTGTCCTACTTGTATATGCATCCTCTTCCTGATTTCTAAGCAACATGTGCATGAGTAGGAACATAACAAGTGTTTAGTATTTTATTTCATGTCATCCTAAAAAGCTAATGTTTTTCCCTCTAGTTCTTTTAAAAGAAACTGTACCTGGGATAATTTTACAATTCCTTATATACTAGTACCATACTTATAATACTAATACAAACAAAAAGGCTCCAGAGCCATACCAAGCTCCGTGCTGAACACAACTCCTTAGTCTGAAATCCTCCTACTTGGAGTCTCAACTGCTGTGGAGATCAAAGCAGAGAGGTAACCAATCTCTTGGGTGCCAGATGGGTTACACATCAGTACACAGAGTTCACAGCAGAATTTACACCAGCTTTATTTGCTATAAGCCTTATTCATGGCACATCTTCCCTGTTTTCATTGTTTCACTCTGCTTAGTCTAAATCATGTTGCATCACTCAAAAATAACTGAATGCCTAATTTGGGAGCTAAAATATCTTTCGAAGTGTGAAAAGATCCACATATAAATTTGCCAAGGCTGTGCTTCCACTTGCTAAGCAAAACAGCAAAAACCATTGTGGTTTTTTTTTTCCTTGAGCTATTATAGTTTCCTTCCTTTCCTTCCTGCATCTCTGATCTATTTATAAAGGCGTTTATGTGCAAATGGTATTCATCTATCATTAATTTTTTATTCCACAACAGTAGTTTTGAAGGATAATCAGTTCACCTCACGTCTCTTTAATATCTTCTAGGCTTGGTAGGCACTGTTTTTAAAATAATGGGTTTCCATGATTTTGTAAGCTATCTCAGTTCTACCTGCCTATACACACACACCCTTTAAAATTCTTGTACCTAAGTTATAAATATAGGGGGAAAAAAAGTAAAAATACACAGACTAAATTTTCACTTACCGAAAAATGATAAAGTAATGGTTTATTAATTATTTAAATCACTGTGAACTCTACCATGATCTAGGTACATACTATCCTCCATTAAGTTTGGTGGGTTTTTTACTGTTATATCTACAAATCTAACTCAGATGAAAAAGAAGCTACACAGAGCTTCTGACTGAATGGTACATTTAAGTAAATATGTATCTCTGTCTGTGACAAGTTCACCAACTCCCTACATTCACCTGGAAAGGAATCAGAGTGAAGAGTTTGGTGATCTGGACATCCCACCTACAAATACTATTTAGAGTTATATTTGCTGGACAGGCATTACCAAATGAATCACTGTACTTAGAAAAGACAGATCCCTTCTTTCTCTTGGTGTGCCATATCTTCATGTTAGTCTGAAACATCACGAAGCAGCAGCACTCACTGTCATATAGGACAGAATCTTGAAGTGAGCTTAGGCTCCTCCTGAAATAGGTGACAGTCTTTTTTTAACACTGAAAGCAGAACACCACATCCAAATCCACAAAACTAGTAAGTTACTGGGCTGAGAAGGGCAGTTCTGGGTGAAGTAGTAGTGGCAGCTCCTATCCCCACTAAATTTCTTTTCAGGAATATTTGCTTTTTGGGGAGTGTTGATAGAGGAGCATCCCTGAGACAGGGAGAGGAGAAAGGAGAAATCTGTTCCACTTTCTATTTCTACTTGCTGGAGAGTGGAGACCAGGTGGACAACCCAACCCAGGAAGATGCATAGCAGGGAGAAGCATGAGATTAGTGCAGTAGATACTGAAGTAGTCACAGGAGCTATGAAGGTTGATAGTATTTACAATATGGGAGTATTTTAAAAGCATTATCATCATTATTCTAAGTATTCTGGGACGGTTCAGTTAAGAAATACCAGGAGGATGTAGAATGAAGAGCTCTTTAGGTGGTACAGAGGAGTTTGGATTTTCCTTGACAACATCACAAGAGAGGAGAAGATCAACAGCCCTTCCAAAAACAGGAGAATTTTTCTATTCCATTCAATGGAAATAGAGGAGACCACTATTGTACCAAGAATCTGGTATTCTTGGATTTTCTTTAATCTAGAACTGAATGTACCATTAAAGTGAAATATAGTATGACCAGTCCAGACCATTCTTTTTATTTCCTTATATTTTTTTCCATCTTAAAATGGAAAATGAAGAAGTATTGAGGTAAATTTTTAAGCCCTTCCATTACTGAAAAGGGTTGAAGTGAGACAGAAGGAAATAACCAATTTTTCACTATTTGTTAAGTTCTGTCATTGCTTTGACCACTGCTGTTTTAAAATTATGCCCCATTTCAATAGGAACATATTTTAAAAAAACACATTAATATGGGTCTATCTTAATGAAAATCCTATGGGATGGGAACACTATATGAACCAATGTTATAATGTATTACTAAAAATTTCTGATGTTTCTAATAGAAGAATGAGATGTCTGACTAAACTTTCAGACAAAAGTAATCTTTAGGCCTCTCCAAACATAAGCCAACTAAGTTTTGAAAGATAAGTAGGGCTGTTTTCCTATGGTAATCAATATATTTTACACAGTTTTCTATTCCTGTGCTATGCTACAATCTACTGAGAAACAACTGAGAGACATTCAATGGTAGAGGTTAATAACCTGAGAAAATTTCACATCTAAGACAGCCTATTTGTGCATGCCACAATGATAGCCAAACACACCGAAGGGTGCAAGATAAACACCGTAAATGTGTTTTTAGGTACAAACTCTGCAATTTAAAAGCTTCCTATTTATACAGACTCAAAAGAATGCTTTGAAAGGAAAAAAAAAAAAGTTTCTTTGAAGTGCTTTTTAATTCACCTGGCAAATCAGAAGTAAGAAATTAAACAGATTTGGTACTGGCAGAAGGACAAATTAATTATTGTAACCAGATAGGTGGCAAGCTTCAAATACGACTGTAGTAGAGTACTGATGTACAACAAGGGATGAATGCATGTACTTAAAGAAAATTAGACTGTAAACAAGTCTCTGAATTTATAGAAAAACCGGAGACTATGAAGTGCTTTATGTTCTAGAAGCCTGTTTTACTCCATTAGCTGCAGAGGGACTGCCTCACGTGCAATGTGGACTGCATGCAGCTGAAGTGGAAGACTCTGGTAATGCAAGGCCTAATGATGACAATACATCCCCAGCAAAAATAGTGATATTACAGTGATGTTACTACACAAAGGATCAAGCAGACAGTAACCTCAAGTTTAGTAAATAATAAAGGCATCACCTTGTGCTCTGGTCCATTTCTGTCCACATCATATTTCCTTTTAGCTAACACTGGTCACTTAACAATGTCAGCAGGCCCTACGTTGCTCAGCACTCAGATCCCAGTGACATGGGAGCATCCATCTAAGGTTGTCTGATGTTCCAAACACATCTTCAGGCTCATTTCTTGAGGATTACTGAAAGCTTGGGGTCACAAAGTATAATCAAAGCTGCATTAAAAAAGAAAAAATTCTGATATATGATAATGTAGTTTTGAGCAGCGATAAAGCCAGAACACAGTTGTTTCCAGTTGAAAAACAAGGAAATCTGGTAGACTGGCCTCTGTGCTTTCTGTGCCCCATGCAAAGAGCATTAGAGTCAGTGGAAAACTTCTGTTGAATCTGGGGTAAGTATTTACTATAGCAGGTGTTCCTGGGGCTGCGCAACTTACTTGGGCTCAGAAACATCACTCATCTTGTTTCTTTTCTTTTTGCACCAGCATAATAGCAATGAAGGTAATCAGCGTGAATATCAAATGGAAATGTTTGGAGGGGACTTTGGAGCTTCTTGAATGTTTTCTTTCCTCTCCTCTGCAAATACCTTCTCTTTGAGATTATTGAAGGCTGGACTTTATACACCAAGAAATTTCCAGAGAGTAGGTAATGCCACTCTTGGATTTGCACTGGTTTTTAATATCTTGTTGTTCAAGTCTCTGTTGAAACTTCAGTGACAGACTCAGCAACACAACTACTGTGGTACACCTGCCACCTTTTTTCCTTCTCCCAGGCAAGGGTCTTAATTCATATTCATTTAAAAGGGAAATCTCTCTCTACTCCGTATCTCCCAAACCACCATTGATGCTGTACAAATGAGTTGCCATGAAAAGAAACAGAAATCCTCCATTTGGTGTCATACCTTGTATCACCTTAATGGTTTATGAGGATGTGATTTCACTTACTTGAACAGGAACCATTTTTTTTTTATTTCCTCCAATCTGTGTTAAGAGGATTTTAATGCTTGTTTAATGAAGCCTGGAGGAATGAAGATGTTACTCTGCTTTTGTCTGTTTAGCTGCTTTGTTAGAATTTATATTACATCTTACAGAATTTTACCCATTAGTTTTTCAGCAGCAATATTTTTCAGTTTCACTAGAATTACAGCATATGCTAATCCTTTAAAGAAAGTCCTGCTCTTTGCAGGATGCATTATAAACAACCTTCCTGAGGGCTTTGCCTTTTAATCTCATTACAATGATTTATTTGCTTTTATCTACTTTCTCTTTGAAAACAGATGATGTTTATAAATTTACTTGGTTATTTGTGTACTGAAAATTTTCCAAAGGAATACATGAATGTTTCTTTTAAATACCAAATACTGTTCAAAAATATAATTTTAGACAAAAACATTAAGTTTAATTATAAGTAAAAGGAATATTTTTAATATATTTTTAGGAATGCTTTTCAAACATTATTCGTTTTTCCTCTTTCTCCTGCTTCTTTTTAGAGTAATATGGAGTTTAGCTGTACTTTATATATAGGTTGTATTTATACAAGCCTTATTTGAGTTATCATGTGATGCTATCTTTTCAATTCTCTTGACTAGAGTATTTGGGCTGTTATTGTTTCACTGAATATTACAGTATTTGATTCAAATAGGTATTTCTTAGCTTTAATATTCAATTCATCTGTCTACCCTGAAGGTAAAGGTTTGTCTGTGATAAAAATTATGTTCCTCATTTTTTACAGATGAAGATCATGGGGAGATCTGTCAAAAGGCAGTAGCAATTTGAGTTTTCAGTTTCAAAGAATATTTCTTTGACTCTTCTTCATATAATAAGCTTACAGTAAATGTGGGCAGGATAAATTTAATAAAATAACAACAACAAAAAAAAAAATTCACTGGTCCCTTGGGGTAGAGGGAAAATAAACATGAGGCAGATGTTAGTCATGACTGAAGGCGTGGTAATGGCATGGCAAAGGGAGCAGTCTGGGAACCTATCAGCGTTGCAGCTTCTACAGAGTAGGTGTGCAGCATATGCTTTCAATGCCATTCCTAGATCATTTTGAACAAGTTTTATTTTCAAAGCTGGCTTTTCATTTCAGTCACATCTCTTGTGCTAAGGATGGAAAGCAGAGGAGGTAGGGGAAGTACTCATTTGAAGACAAAAGTACAAGCTTCCAACAGCAGCCCCACCTGTCCCTCCTCCTACTGACTTTGGACATTTTGTGTAAAAAAAACCCTAGTGATGAATACTGAAAATATTTCACTCTAGAACTGTCTTACACAGGTTCCAGAGCCTTGGTGCAGACTCAGTGTGAGGGGGTGTTGTTCTTCTTGGTTTAGAACTGCAGGTTTAGCAGGGAACTCTCATATTTCTTTCCAGATTTCACCCATATATATATCATGCTGGTTGGAGTCTCAGGAAATATATTTGAACAAGGAGAATAAATAATACAAGACTTCAAATACCATCGCTGCTGAGATCACAAAGGACTTCTAAACAATGGTTTTGAAGACTTACTTTTCTCCTCTAAGACTTACATTGTTTCTCTCTGTTACTACTGTTAAAAGTCCCCATAAGAGTAACATAATAGCATCCTTCAGAACCAGGTAAGAACAATCAGTGTCCAATGCAAATCATGATCTGAATCTACAACTTCAAAACTTTGCAGAGATATTAAAATTCATATTCTAGAAGATATAGACTGATATTCTTTATTGCATCATTTGGAACAGGATCCCATTTTTAAATGGTACTGAAAAATACATTAGAAAAGTGTAAGATGGTTTGCTTCCTTAGTCAGGAGATATTCATATTATATAACAGTTTGGAAAGAGCTTTTAGTTACTTATAAATATAAAATGTCCACTCCAAAGCTCTTCATAGATTGTTTTCAAAACTGTCTTATTTTGGCTATTTACTTGGACTTCATGAGGGGAAAAAACACCCACAGGAAATATGATAATGAAAATCGGCATAATGCATAATTTTGTGCAACTTCAGCTGTTGCAAGTCAGTATGAAGCCTTGCAGCTTCTACAGTTGACAGTGCGTTACAGAAGGGTCAATATTTCCAAAATGTTTTTTAACAATAGGAAATATTTGAGCATCTGAATACTGGCTGAGATTTCTAAACATAATTGGTTTCTCTAAAAAGGTCAGTTTCTCTTTGAACAAGTTCTAAAAGCAAAATAAAAAACAATGTTCTAGAAGGGTAAAACCGGCAAATTCCGGATTTGCTCCAGATGGTGTGGAGGTTTGAGTTTTTCTTTAAGCTAATATATCTTCCATTTCACAATTTCAAAACCTGGGTAAACAATAAATAAATACATATACTATTTGGAAACCTTTTGTTAACATCTTGTTTGAAGAGTTCTAGCAACTGTTTATGGACCTGTTGAAGGCCAACAGGAAAAATATAATAAAAAGGTATTTATTGATAATGGCTACAGAGCTCAAAGCCTCCAGACAACCAGGCTACTTACTTTCTTTAGCTGTCTAAGCAGATTTCAAATAACAGGTTATTTGAAATAACATAAATGATAGATTGATTAAATAAATAGATTTACTAAATAATAGATTTATGAAATAGATAGATTTCAAATAGCAAGAGGTGCTAATCACTGCTCGGGGATCACCTGTACATCAGTCAGTGAGTCCAGCAGGTATGGGGGAGCCCTGCTTTCTTGGGAATGGCTGTACACCTGTCTGCCCCTGAGAAATGATGAATTAATTTCTTGTTTTGTTTTGCTTACATGCATAGTTTTTGCTTTACTCATTAAACTGCCTTAATCTCAACCCATGAGTTTTCTCACTTTTACCCTACCCATTCTCTCCTCATCCCACTGAGGTGAGTGAGTGGCTGTGTGAGCCTTTGTTGCCTGCTGGGGTTAAACCACCATAGCTTAAGTGCAGGCAATTAAATTTGAAAGAGTGCTGTCTAAAGAAACAGAAAAGAAATAGCACTAATCCAAAACTCTGGATTCATTCAGATGTAGGGTTGTCAGATGTGTATTTTCCCTTGACATGGATATTGAATATTCTGTGATAAAATTGTTTCTCACTCTCCATCACCCAATGTAACACATGATTTCCTACCACAGACCTTTTCATGCACTCTTTCACTTGGCCACAGTGTGAAATCAAGGACTCATTGAAGATTACTTTCAGTATTACCTTCACTGGTGCCAAAACCAGATGTTTCAAGGAGACACAATACTCCAAACAGAGTTCTACTACTGTATGAAAGGCAGTTGAAAAATAGAATTCACACAAACCATAATTTAAAAACTTGATGGCTGCACTTAACACCCATAATGTATTTTCAGACAAATAAATAAGTGGAATCCTTTGCAAAAGCTCTGCATTCCTAGAAGATCACATCATAGAAGAAAACATACTATTAGGTTCCTAGTACTTTTCAAAGTTGTTCAGCAGGCTTTTAAACACATTTCTAACTTGATAAGCTTAGCCAGCATCCAAACAATTACGATTTTATCAGTGTTGCTGTTCATTTCTCAGAGAAGAGTCCACATATGAACACTGTTGAAGTCTCTTTTGTTATCCTCCTGCAGAGTGAATAATTTCCCAATACCAGAATTCATCCTTATCTGATAGTGTTTTAAGGTACTCCTGTTTGAGTTCAATTCTTGAAAAACTGAAATCCTGTCTAAAATACTTCCTGTGAAGTTTTTATTATTATTTTTTCAAATGACATTCTGAATTCATATAAAAAAAAGTCTTTCAGGTTTGACTAAAAAGGAAAAAAATTCCTTTGAATTCAGTTGACCTTTCTTAGAATAGGAGTAATCATTTCAACTCTTTAAAGCAATACCCTACTTAACATATTTTTCGCACCCTGCGATGAAGATTACTGTTGAAATTCCATCTGAATACAAGAAAACACATTTTTATAGTAGTTGTCAACTGGCAGAACCGACTGCCCAAAAAGCTTGTGAAATACCTGTTTATGAATATATTAAAAAGCCCAACATGGACCCAGATAACATGCTCTGGTTTACCATGCCCTATGCAAGGAGTGGGACTAAAATGATCTTAAGAGGGTCCTTACAGACTCAGCTATCCCACAATTCTGTGACTACACGTGGAAAAGGAACATCAAGGTTCTTCATTCATCAGAACATTATGTAAAATCTTGGAATATTTGTGTCAAAAAAAACCTGGTGAAATAAAAATGGGCATTTAAATCAAAACAAACAAACTTTTACAGATCCACCTATATTCTGCATAAGATCACACTTCTGTCTGTGAAGAAGGCCCTCACAAAAACTGGTCAAGAAACATGCAGTCTCTTCCTCTTTTGAACCCAGGCCATAAAGGAGCTAAAACCTTTTTACAATGTGTTGATGGTTTTCTTGTTTCATCGTTCCCTACTGACATCGAGATCTCATAGTCTAATAAACAGAAATCCAAATTCCCACTCCTGTAAATCTGTAAGTTTAAGTATTACATTGTGTATCCAAAACATCCCATGGTACTATGACCTTAAACGGCTTATATTTTCCATCTATCTCTAGCAGGTAGATTCTGAGCTGCACACACAGTCACCACCTTTTATCCAAAGCGCCTTTTTACTAGTGAAAGAAGCAATTTCTGAGTAATAAGTAAATTAGGCTATAGATCACTTTGGGATGCTTCTGAATGACAGGTATTACAAAAAAAGAAATCATTCCCACCAAATCATTAGTGACAAAGCAATTATTAGTTGATGGCATGCTGGAAGTCAAAGTCAAATGAATTGCCATCCACTTCAGTAATGCCTTTAATTCGTCACAGCCTAAAACAAAGAGCCTGTTCTGCTCCATGACATGAAAAAAGTCGCTTTAGCCACAGCTGTAACTTGGTGCCTTCTCATGACTCAGGGCAGGTGCACAGACCCCTTCAATGTAGCACTGCCAAAGGGCATCTCTGCAAGTCCAGAACCACCTTCCCAAGGATGGAGACCCTCCACAGAGCCCTGCTTGATCCAAAGGGCAGCACTTTCTGATAGTGGGAAAGCACCTCGAGCAACCTCAGACATACCCTCCCCAGGCCATCCACCCAGTATTTTATCCATGGAAGTGGATTAACAAACCAAATGCACAGTCTCCATTAAATTCATGTATGACATCACAAGTTTTTTCTCAACCTATTTTTAAGTCACTGAATCTCATTCCCAAATTTTCTGATGATTTTCACCAGCCTCCCTGAAGATTTCATCTACATACATTTAAAGCCATCTTCATTCCTAAGAGGGAACTCGACTCGTATGAGTGCCTGCACCTGTGAGCATGTGCATTTTTTGGGGGGTGGTGGTAAGTGTATCTACCTCACTACAAAAACAGTAATCCAGCAGTCATTCCTTACAAACCAATCAATTTAATACATTTATGTCTCCTAGCAGTATTTAGAGACCCAAGATCAGTTTTGCTTATCACCATTTTATCACACATTCCAGACCCTTCCAATTAATCTTTTTGAAGCATTAAAAAAATCTTATAAGAAAAGGGACATTAAAATAAAGAACAGAATTTTTTTTTAAAAAAAAGGGCAGAAAAAAAGGACAGAAAGGACAGGAATAACATGTAAAAAGAGAAATCATCTGTCTGAATATCCCATGCTAAATATTCTAAAGTTGTGATGGAACTGCAAATACTTAGTTTGAATTCACCACCTAAGTCTTCCTGGAATAGAAAACATTAGACTAAAAACAATCTTTGGAATACACATTTCTCAGACTAAGAAAATCCTCTGTAATTTCAACTGGCGTGCTCTCCATTAATGTATTTATGGCAGTCTATTATCCAAACAGGCTGTTTGATCTTCACTCTTTTACAATCTATGACATTTTCAATTTTCTGTCGTTGCTGCTTTCCACATCAATGGATTTCATATTGTCTACAAGAGGATGAGGCATTTTTCTACTGCTTGCTGTAGAAGATACAGATAAAAACGTGTCCTCTCTTCAAACTAATTTTCAACTGCTTCTCTCATAATACACACTCTTTCCTTGACTTTTGTTTGCCTTTCCAGCCTCTCATAACAATTGAATAATCTCTCCTGGGTTTAATGCACTACCATTACAATGACCTCACCATTCAGAGACCAAGAGTTTTAAAACAGTCCCAAACTATGCTTACAAGTTTCAGGGGGAAAAAAATATCCAAAAAGAGCTTGAATTTTTTACCTCAGTTAGATGACTAATAATTACACTACATATACAATTTTTACTTTTTTCCAAAATTGAAATCCATATGAGAAATGTGTAATTAAACAAAGAATTTGGAGGGCGTTTTGGAAAGTGTGGCACTGCTTTTTATAACAGAAATCATCCTCTCCTCTCACTTTCATGATTTTGAACCTGGCTAAATTTCCATCATTGCCCTTTTGTAGAGCATACTTGTAGTTCACCAGAAATAAGGTGAATACCAATCAGATTCTGTCACTGATTTGGAACACAGATACCAGTGCTTTACAGGATAAAGTTTGTTGTGTTTTATCATTGTAAGGTATGTATGGCACTAAAACATATATGGGACAAGTGAGGAGTGTGAAATGCACAATTTTAAAAGAGGACCTCAAAAAACCAACTAGTTCTTCTTCCACCATAGCCAGTTTGCACAGTAGCAAAGCACACCCACTGTGTTAGGACAGAGTCCAGAAGCAGTGTCAAGATTTCTAATTGGTATGTATTATCCAGCAATGAGTATATTATGAAAATCTGCTAGAGAAAGTAATTCTAAAAATGGATTGCCTAAGATAAAGGTGTAGATATTCCTACTGAACTGAGTGAATGCATTTGTAAAGAGTCATTATTCCACTGGGATACTATTACCTGTATAGTACCTTACATTTCAGTACATGTTTAAGTACAGGCCTAATTTTAGTTCAATGTGGCTGTTTTTGAAGTCATAGATTCACAGGTAATGGCCCTGTGAAGGACTGGATGTTTCACCATGCCATCTCAAAGAACAAACACACACTGACACAGATTTTGATGTCTTTGTACTGTTCCATAGGATTATTCTGAGCTTTCACTTGCAAGGTGTGGTGTACACATGGAAAAAATTGTCTGGGGTAAATAAATAATCTTACTAAAACATTCTTAGCAGTCTTAAAAGACATTTAATCCACATATCAGTAGGAAAAAAAATTGGCTCCAGGCCTCTAAAACTTTAATGCCTTTTCATCAAAAGCCTGGTTTTTGCAACAACACTGCATCTCTGAGGATTTAGGCATCACACATTTCACCAAGAATGAATATCACTGCTTTGTTTTTAACGCTTTATTTTTTCCTCTATCCCTTATCTTTGGAATGTTTGAGCAGTGTTTATCAGAAAGAAAATCAACAACACAGTCTCCACCTCAAAAATAAAAACAACCTTTGCAAGTAACCTCTGCTCTTGTACTGCTGTAGATCTTGACATACAGATCAAGTTGATAAAAACGTTCTCTCTTTTTTGGATCATACTTTTTTTTATTATGAAAAAGAAAATACACATACAATCAATTAATTGCACATCTTTGTACTAAGCAATAAAAAGCTACTTTACAAAAGAGTACACATAAATATTTCCACTGGGATTGAAGCAAAAGGGAGTTTTACAAAGATCATTGGAGTTGTATACGGTATTTTTACACTCAATTGCATCTTGAAGTGATCCTTGAGGATTAAATATGAATTTACTTTTACTTATCATCTGTGACAGCAGTCCTGCTCTTGGTGAGAAACTGCCCCTGCAAGGTTGCCTCCGCTTGTCTTGACACAGGGAGGCAAATTGAAGAATCTTCTCTTGTTCTACCTAACAGCTGTATTCTGAGTGACTAATTGGCTAGAAATCCCTACAGGAAATAAAAATGCTAGTAAAAAAACAAGAAAAAAAATCCATTTAAGCCTGGACCAAGATTAGGGGAGACATGAAAAACAAAATTAAATAATGACAGTGATAAGATGGGAGAATAAAGCTTATTACAGAAAGAGTAGAAAGATTAAAGTTCCCATTATTAGCATTCAGGGAGAAGGCACAAGATAAGCAAATTCTGACTACTCTCTTCTCCATTGCATAAGAAAGCTGATGTTCCTATAGGACTCCGTGGTTGCTGGCAATGGGCATATCCCAAACAGAACTGTAAAACACTGGGAACAGAGTTTGCCAAATGCATGGAACAGGGCATGTCAAGATTCTAGGTTTGGTTGGTGCTTCTTTACTTTCTGAGCTGATGTACCTTGAAAAATTGACCTCTAATCACAGATTATTTACTATGAAACAATATGTTTAAGGTTTAAAATCTTTTGCACTTCCCCACTGATTAAATTTAGTCTTGAAGTACTGTCCATCTGAATCTACACATCTAACTAAAATCTGTTACAAAAATTCAGCTTTTAATTTTCAGTAGTTTTTAAATCCTTAATTATGGTAAATCACTCTTCATCTCCTGACCGAATGTTCTGTAACAAAATTTGTCATCTTTTTACTTATGTAATTACTCCCAACTTATTTGACCAGTTAATAGCTCTCCCAGTAGAAGGCACTTATAATCCACTCTGCTGAAACAATCCTTCCAAAACTAAAACACAAACAGGGCTTTTAAACTTTCTACTGAACCCCAGAGTCTAGAACTGCTTTAGCTGCCATTTCAATGATTCTGATCTCTTATATATAATTTATTTTATTATATCAGTATGGGCTCATCTAGCTGCTGCTCTTTTTAACCTATTTCTTTCAACAATCACATTTAACCTCCATCAGTAAACATCGATTATTAGTTGGAAGCAAGGGCAAAGGCAGCACATTACGAAGAGAATGGTAATGAGAGCAATTATAATCAGTTGCCAGGAGGGTTTTGAAAGTATTTTTCATGCTTTGCCTAGGAATTCAACAGCCCACACAGCCATGACCAGTTTCCAATGGGAAATATGACAGTGGCTTCTGAATTTTAAGAAAGGAGCTTTCTATTTCTGATCAGATTCTAGCCCAAGCTGCTGAGAAATAATACATACATCATCATCATCTGTGTTGATGGGGGCACTTGTCTGAAAGGTCAGAACTCTGAGAAAGCAGACAGAATGACAACTGCTGCTGTCACAGCTCGTGGACTGTCTACTGGCAAGAAGGCAATAAGCAGGAGCAAAGATCAATAAGAAACAGCAGCTTGCTATATGCACACTTCACTGTATAAGACTCACTGTGAAGGCCTTATTTCACTTTATTTCATAAATGCAGTGCAAGTTATTTTCCAGGCCACTCTCAGTTTCCTGCAGATACAGAACCCTTCTACAGATTCTGACCCCATTCACTAAACACCACTGTTTTATCTGGTAGCAAGCCTCCTCCAGGCAGAATTTCCTTGTTACTAAAGTGGCACAGGAATAGCCTGCCCTGTCTTATGTTGTCTTCACACTGTCACTAAGATGTGTAAAAATCTCCAGCAAAGAATTTTTTTCTGCATTGTAGAACATAGCAACCCCTCATGCAGTTCAAGTGAGCCATCTGGAAATCATGGATAAGTGATAAAAAAGAGCAGGCCTGATTCAGTTCAAGAACCATTTTACATTGATAAAATACAGAAGCAGGTTTAAGATGACTTTCACTTTCTCGTACCAGTTCATAGCTGTTTTAACCTGAAATGCATTCATACAAGGAGTGATCATGTTTTAGCTAAAACAGTTTGAAATAAATATATCCAAATTTGAGTTATGTTTGCAGTAGTTCCATGCAAAGCCTGTAAATGGAGCATTACTAGCACTGTCCTTAATTAATCTGACTATCCCAAACCAAAATGAAAAATAGTAAAAATTCTCTCCCATTTTGAGGAACAGTCCACAAGCTGAGATGACAGAGGGAACTTCTTCCTCAGCATCAGTGGTTGTTTGGCAAACCACTCAGTTTTTCTTTCTAACAGATGCAAAGTCAACAGAGATGCCATGATTGTATTTCTCTTTTTAAAGGGAAAGTCATAGATTGTGAGGTTATTGGGGGACAGGAGGGTTTTGGGGGTTTTAAAACCTTACTCTGACACATAAATCTGCACACAACCAAATGCCCAGACCAATGGTTTATACATAGGATCAAATCTGCTTTGATTGAGGCACTACATGAAGATTTTTCAAAAATTGAATGTGGTGAACTTCAAGTTCCTAGAAAATTGAGTTTCCTAGAAAATTAGGAGAAAGAAGAATGAGGCTGGGTAAAAATCTTTCCACAGAAGCATCAGGAAAAAAAACCATTTGTTTCATCGTGTTTGCCAGGTTTACCTTAATTGCTTTATCACATGGTGCTGTTTGAAGGCTGATTGTCTTTTGTAAACTGTTAATAGAAGGCAAGTCTCGTGTATCCCTCTATCTGTAGAAAACTACTAGATTTGAAAGATTTGCATAAAAATAAGTTGTTAGATCAACTGATGCAGCATGTTGACAGTACCACTAAACAGACTGTATGGCTGCGGGAGACAGATGAAATACAAGCAAAAGAATTTGAGTGTTGAAAATGCCTAGGGGCTAGCTTAGAAAAAAGTATCCTTGCTGAGAATTTTCCACAAGGCTGATTTTGGTTACTGGAACAGAGCAGCGCATAATAAATTCAGATTAAGTAAAAAAGGAGACATTTTATTAATGCATGTCCAGTGGTCCAAGCCAAATACTTATGACAAATGAAAGTTTCACACCACTCTTCACACCTTTCACAGACTGGCACAAAGTGGAGTTGGGCACTAATGGTGTAAGATTGCATTAGGGGTCCTTGCTGTGGATACAAAGTGCTTTAACTGAGCATACCATACCTTTTTTCCCCTTAAAAAATGTCACATGCAAGTTTTTCTCTTTGTGAAGGAAAAAAGAAAAGGAAAAAAATTGTCAGATGGTGGATCATATTATTGTCACTTTCCTGGAAGCATCTCAGATTTTTTGGCAACAAGCACACTACAATGATATGAATAGATCTTAACCATGCACAGTCTAGGGAGTTATGCAAGTGGCTGTTATGCATTTACCCAGAGAGACAATTCTTTCCGATACATCTGTTAGCAACAGTTAATGGGTTGAGTAGGTGTTGAAATCTCTTTGCTGAGCTGTGTTCACTTTCCCACTTAAGCAGAAGCGTTAGCCAAATGAAAATCCTTTCATAATGAAGTGTTTTTGCTCAATAGCTTCCTTTCGGTAAGTCTCAAAACAAATACAAATTTCATTTTTTTAAGCTCTGTAAGAAATTATTACAGAAAAAAAAACCGGCTAGATTTAGCATGTTGAAATAGCAAAAACATTTTTTCTTAGTTTACATTTTCAGTCTTTTAAAAGATTGTACAATTGTGCTTTGATGTTAAACATTCTCTGCTAAGTCGAAGAAGCTGGAGAAAATAGAGATAGGAAGGTTTTAACTGAGAAGGAAATAGAGTGGTTATGAGGGAACCTCATTCCCTCATCCATCAAACACCTAGGGGTTTTTTACTAAGGTGGATTATGGTGCATGTGAACATGGTAACAAGAAGTGGTAATGGAAAAATACTTCATTATAATTACCTCTTAGCAGATTATAACCAAAATAAAAGGAGATGAAAGGATGAATCACACAAGGTTCCATTGAGGTCTAACTTTGATTCAGAATTATCTAATTGTTTTATTAACCATAGAAAAGATAAATACACATACAAATGAATAAAAAATAATAATAACTATGTGGTATCAACCTGGAAGTGGCTTTAAGCAGGTAAAGTACATAGAAAGAAAAGATAATGAATTTGAAAATTGGAGAATGTGGTGAAGGAGAATAAAATCAAATTTCTTAGAACATATGTAAATTCCCAGATGTAGGTCACTGTCTTCAGCTACACAAACAAGAAGGGTACATGAAAAAATCCTTCTCTTTTATGACACGGTGGTATGGACTCACAAAAAATTATTTTGAGGCCTTTCAAGCATGATACCAAGATAGACATGGTCTGTCAGAAAGTTCAAAGGCAACATAAAGACACAGAGCAGGATCAGAGAAACTGGAGATCTAAAATTTACCAGTACAGACTGAATGAACTGTGGAATGAAGGAAGAGATGGTAATTTGAAGAATAACAGTTCAAATAAAACCTTATATTCTTTGAATATATAAAAGGCTGGTGCCATCTGTTCTCCATATTTTAAATGCCCGAGGCAGCAAGGGATATTCAAGTTCCTAAGAGCATGGAATATGAAGAACTGCAAAGTAGAAAGGCTTGAGAATCTCCAACTTTGCATGGTTAGCAACTGACACTGCAAGTATTCATTTGGTGAGCAGAAAGATGCAATAGATCTCTGATTTTGTGCCTTGCTGGACTTCTGATTGTTACTACATGGGTGAGCAGCCTGTTTAGCTTGGGAAACAAGGATAAGGACAAAGGAAATCCATAGGGAAATGAATGGCTCTCACAAAAGAGGCTCCTACTCCACACTCCTGGATTTGTATCCTTCAACAATAGTGACAAAGTCATCCTGCAAGCAGTTATACATTCACAACCATTCAACAACATCTCCCAAAAGCTTTGTGGACAGCATTGTCTACTTAGACTACACATAAATGCATCGTATTTTCTAAATGCATTTGATTTTTTGAGGTGAAAGGCAAGATCTACACCCCAGGTGTTCTTGTGTCAAAGTTCTCCCACATGGAGGCAACCCTTCCCATCTTCACTTTTCAGAACCTTGCAGTTACTTTTCTGTTAATTCTGCAGTTCAAAGCCAGATTTTAAATGAAGCAGATGGGATAGAACTTTTGGACAGACATGCTAATGTTGGTAGACTTAAATTTCTCTACTCATCCTTCTTATGATGATTCCAGGTAGCAGTAATAGCTCCTTGCAGCCCTATGAGAATGGATGAGAAAGCACTCTGAGACTTTGCAACAAACAATTTCAACAAACTGGAAAAACAGCAAAGTAGCTTTCCCTCATAGGGCGACACAGTTTCAAAGATGGTAATAACATGAAGCAGCCTCACTCCAAAATTATTTACTATTATCTCCCATTAAATCCTAGAATCATCATAGAATGGTTTGAGTTGAAAGGGCACCTTGAAGATCATTTCATTCCAATTCTTCTGCAGTGGGCAGGGACACCTTTGACTAGACCAGGTTTTTACTCAGCTGGCCTTGAACACTCCCAGCTCTGGGGCATTTGCTTCTCTGGGCAACATGTGCCAGCACCTCACCATTCCCACAGAATGTAATTTTTTCCTAGTATCTGATCTAAACCTACTCCCTTTCAGTCTGAATCCATTCCTCCTTATCCTATCACTACATACTCTTGTAAATAGTCTTGCCCCATCTTTCTTGTAAGTTCCTTTCAATACTGGAAGGCTGCAATTAGGTCATACCTAAGCCTTCTCTTTTCTAGGCTGAACAATCCAAAACTCTCAACCTCTCCTCATAGCAGCAGTACTCCATCCCTCTGATGAACTTGGTGACCTTCCTCGGCACTCAATCCAAAGCTCAAATACCCTTACTGTGCTCAGGACCCCAGAGCTGGATGCAGCACTCCTGGTGGGGTCTCAGCAGAGCAGAGCAGAGGGATGGAATCCCCTCCTTGTCCTGCTGCCCACACTGCTTTGGATGCAGCCCAGGACACGTTTGGCTCTCTGGGCTGTGAGTGCACATTGCTGGGTCATATTCAGCCTCTCATCTACCAGCACCCCCAAATCCTTCTGGCCTGGATCGTCTCTCCTTCTGTCCATCCCCCAGCCTGTACTGATAACAGGGGTTGCCCTGACACAGGTGCAACACCCTGTACATGGTCTTGTTAAACCACATGAGATCCCCATGGGCCCATTTCTCAAACGTGTTTATGTCTCTCTGGCTGGCAGCCCATCCTTCAGGTGTGTCAGCTGCAAACTTGCTGAGGATGCACTCAAGTTCTCTGTGTCATTAATGAAGATACTAAATAACACTGGTCCCAGTACAGATCCTTCAGGGATACCACTCATTACTGTGACTAATGGAACTCTGAGCCATTGACCACTTCCCTCTGGATGTGACCATCCAAGCAATTCCTATTCCTATTCCACCTAATAGTCCACCCATCATGCTCCAATTTGGAGGAAAGGGACTTAGGGGACCATGTCAAAGGCTTTACAGAAGTCCATATAAATCCAGTCTCATACTGAAATTTTCTATTCCTATCTGCACTTAGGTCTGATTTTTTTTGCATGCTAAGGGATTCAAAGCATGCAGATTGTACTTAAATAATTTAACTTTCATTACTTGTCAGACCAGATCCTCTATCCCTCTTGGTCTGAAGTAGATGCACTGTTCCAATACTGCATACAGAGGCAGAAACCTAAAGGGGAGAAATAATACCTATCTCATAGTGGCTGTTGGATGCTTCCTGGATTTGCTTTTTATTGTTGCTGTTTTACAGATTATATTCCCAAGCACATTTTTTGAAAAGAGTGACTAGGACAATTTTATTTTTAAAGGATTCCATAAAATGCAGGTGATGTGTTGCATAGGACTACATTTATCTACTGCTTTGTTCATCATCTAAAAAAATATCCTGCTCTTTAATATTTTGGTGCTGTAACAATTTACTTACCTTGGTAGTACATTTAAGGGATAAGATATTAGAAAAAAAAATTATGACAGCAGCAGTCTCTTAGAGCCAATTAGGTTGAATGGCAACAGCGTTCCTATAATTCAAAAAAGTGATACAACAAATATAAAAGTAGAGCATTCAATAAATTTTCTTCAAAGTAGCAGTCATTATATTCCACAGGTCTTCAAGATGATTCCACCAGAATGACCACAATCTTGAGCCCTCTTATTGACTTTTTTTCCCCTAATTTTACTACACATTTGCAGATTCTTTATACATCCAAGGTCAGCAAGCAGGACTGCTTCAGGATCAACAGAGGCTGTTTCCTGGTCTTGCTTAGGTGTCAAATGCTCTCTGTCTTAGATGCTTGGATAAAAACCTCTAAATTCTTTTTTAGTTCATTCCATATATACATTCTTAAAAAAAACTACCATCCAATTTTTTTTTATTGTTAGGAAGATTTCTCTGAACAACATAGGCTTTATTTCCCCCTCAAAAACGCTATGCACACTCAGTGCTGGAAAAGCCTTCAGATATTTCCCCCCCCCTGCTTTCCTACTCTGTTCTAAAAACAAGAAAAAAAAAACACAAGCTAATAGCCACTTGTAAATATTTAATAAATACTGTAGGAGAAGATTCCAAGAATAATTACTTCAGATTATGTTTTCCTACATAATGGATATCTTCATTGGTTGAAGCACTGAATGACAAGCTACAGTAAAAGCAAGCCTTAAGCACTGAATATTTATGCTAGCCTGTGATTTGCATGTTGAAAAAACTCATCTTAGAAGTAATGTAAACAAACTTCTTAGCAGTGAGATAAGACACAAAGAGAATAATCTGAGGATCATCTAGCAGCACAAATGACTTTGGGTTACAGCTTTCCAGACTTGCCAAACTTTACCCTAAAATCAATTATTGTTCCAGTAATGACTTCCTAGATTTCTGTAAGGGCTTTTCACCTGATTTCAGTTGGCATGAAGTCAGTATTCAGTAGACAAATGACACAAAATCTTTATGGGAAGTAGTTTTTATAGATTCATTAATGAAAGTAAAAAAGGTAAGGAGACTTGAAGCTTAATTTAAGTCTCCAATGTGAAGAGAGTTGTAGCACATTTGAATAGGCCTTTGAGCAATCATAGCTACAGGATTGGACCAGATGATCTTTGAAGGTTCCTGCCAACCCAAAACATTATGTGATTCTATGAAAGAAAGACAAACTCCAGAAAGAAAAAGAAACATCTTAGCCAAGATGGAGAGTGGTGTTCTGAGATATGCTGGAATCAAGCACATGGCAAAAGAAGAACATTCAAAACAATTATAGAAAAACAAAGCAGAGTAATGGAAATTTCCAGTATCTGCTGTATTCTGATAATAAAACTATAGACATGAACATGTCTGTATGTAGTAGTGAAAGCTGAAAACGTGAATCAGTTTTATTTTCATGGAAAAGGTACAACTTGACTTTGTTTTGTGCCTACTGCAAATTCCTGCTCTATGTCGTGGTAGAGAAATGCAGAGACCAGTTTTCCTTTATCTTCTCAGTTAGTTACTCTTCCCACATCTCTCCTGCAAAAGCAATCAAACCCTGGAAGGGTCTTGTCACTATTTTACCTGTAACCTCACCTCTAACCACTTCAGTTAGTTACTGGACAAAGCAAAAAGGAATGTGACTTCCTGCTCTTGAAGTACAGTAAACTTGGACTTTTGTTTCCCACTAGTACACTGCTGTTTTAAAATTAATACCTGAGATTAACTATTTTAGATTCAGCCAAATTGAGAATTTGGATAAAACTCTAAGGTTTTCTAAGAAAACATAGAATTTTCTAAATCTGCAGCAATCTTTCCACTTCTCTCAATTCAGCTGATTTGGAAGCCAAACTTAATCAATTATTCACATTCCCAAAGGGCAAATGCAGCCTAGTTATCAGTGTCTCTTAAAAAGCTGACAAACTACCTGTACTCATTAATTAGCACACAGCTCCCATTAAAATGGGGGGACTTATCATTAAGTTGTTAAATTCCTTGGCTACTTGCAGTGATTAAAATCCTCATCCCCAAAGCCTACTAGGATATTGCCTACAGACATCAAGGTGCTATTGCATGAATGATGACCAATAAAAATAATTTACAGAAGTCTGAATTTAATTGACCATGCTGCCAGCTTCCCTTTCAAGGGATTGGAGGAGGGAGCGACCAATTTAAATTAAAATCCCATGTATCATTATAAGAACAACAGAAATTGATTGCAACATCTCCTGATTACAATTCTGGGAGGATTAGAAGCTCTTGAAGTTTTATAATTAAAGAATGATATGTCTACACTTTTTTCAATCTAACACAGTATCTCCTAGTAGGAAACTATGTAGACTTGTTTTTGAAGAGGGAGATCATAAACCTTGTTCAACAGATTATTTGGTCCCTCCCAAAAAAACTAAAAAACTATTTTAAAAATAATTCAAACTAAACAGAAAAAGCCCAAAAATATTACTAATTAATTTCATGGCCAGTTTTAAACTAACTGGTTTTATGGGATGTACTTTTATTTTCATAACACAATTAAAGCTCCTTTATAATTTTAAATAATCTCAATACTTTTTCTACTTTTTTGCCATGCTTTATTATTTTCTTTGTGTGCCTCTTTTCTGACTGAACTAATCATGCTGCTCTATGCAGAGGACTGGCATAAAAGTCAATGAACAAACACCTCCTGTGAGGGGCTGATTATCAGTAGCTGTATCTCTCAATAAGGGCTTTTTGAGGCAGGAGCAAAATTCTCTTTGCCTCTCCATGGTGAAAAACTAACAGCACTCTGCAAGTCATCCTATTCAGCTGCAGACAAGTTGGCAGAGCAGGAGATCCAGAAAGAACCCAACTTCCCTTCATCATAAACTTCTTCATGCACTCAAGTGCAGGTTGAGCATCTTTTTGATTATTGTAGCAATGAATACAGATATTAATTTGCTACAAGTATTGTGAAATGTTGCACATTCCATGGGAAGAAAAGGAGAAATATCCCTACAACATTTCTAATTCATCAGAAACAGGATCTCTCCACAGACGTGCCCAGGACCCACTGGTCAAACATCATACATGATTTCACAAGCTTTTTCTTCAGACAGTAAAGGAGCTACTACTGGGTCATGTCAGCTGCCCAGACAGTTTTCATGAGTAGTAACGAGCACTTCTCCTGACCTGAAGAGGAAAACCTAGATCCCTCAGTGATTAAATCCCTTTTCTACCATCAGAGCAGGGCTCTGTGACTTCAGATGTAATGAGGTCTTAAAAGTTATGTGTTTGTCTCTAATCATTGTTCAGTTGCTACATTCTTGCATTATTTCTCCTGCTAAAATGAAAAAATTCAGAAAGATTCTTCTTTGAATTTGATAGTGCCCTAGGACCAGTAAACCTGTAATGACAAACTACTGAGCAATAAACATATTTTTGTGAAGGAATGACTGCTTTGAAGCATGTGTCCAAGAATGTAAGCCTAATATATGCAGAAAAAAAAGACAAAATATATAAGACTATAATGGAGGAGAGACATGTAGATAAAGATTGTGAAAGAAACCTCTCTCATATTACATTTCTGTATGCCAGAAAACTCCCAGAGGATCAAAAAACCCCAAGACACCCCCAAAGCAGTGTAATCCTGTTGAAATTGATACATGCAGTACTGACTCAGTGACAAAGGAGAACATGTAAAAGTTTTATTCTGCATCATAAGGGAACTGACATTGAAAGTCTTGTTTAATGGCCAAAGTTATAGCTCTGGAACATTGTCTTCTTGCAAGCATCCATGTGGGGAGAAATAAAAACAAATAAACAAAGCAAAGTCTCTTTGACTTTGAGCTTGAAGAACACCAAACTATCCCATTTCAAGAGCTTTGACTACTAAAGCTCCTAAACCCATATTTATATCATAAACCATTTTCCTTCCTAGTTTTCGCTAGCATTGGTGCTGCTGGATAAATTGCCTACTAATATTAAATGTAAATGTTCCAAGGCTACAATTACAGCCATCAAGAAGTTTAAAAAAAAAAAAAGTCTTTTTAACTAGCAAGTGTGAAAAGTCAGTATTGAGGAAAATACAATTAAATGTGTTATGCAGGAACATTTCCAAAACAAAGAAGGACATTCTTAGTTATCTCAAAAAACAGGCTGAACAGTTTTTAAAGCCTCTGTATTTTTAATCCTAGATCTGCATCCTGAGCTTGTAAATCATCTCTATTTCAGACCTGATTTCTTCTTGCTTATCACAGCTTTCTATCTGGCAAAGCAATTGTTCTTGTTTCTGACATTTGCCTCAGTTCTCTCACCTGATGGTCCAAACAGAATTTAAAATTACAGCAAAGAAGAATGGCAGTTGGTAAAAATTGTTAGAAAGTTGATCTGCATTAAACATGAGTGACACTAGGACATCTCAACACTGGAAGAGAAAAAGAACTCTGTTTCTTTTTATTTTATGTGAACTTGTGGCAAGAAAATAAAGTCCAAAATTTCTTTTCTTTTAGATAGAGATGTCAAACAGAAAAAAGAAGTATGGTCTGAAACTGAAATGAAAGGACAAAGTCCTTGTTAAGACTATTACTCAGTTATAAATGGGCTGGGATAGGAATATTAGGGTTTGTTTCTTGTTTTTTTTTTTTTTTAAATCAGATTAACTAGGTGGTCAACATTTTTTTCTCTGTGGAAAAGATATATTCTTTATTTATATGAGAGGTTAGATAAACCACTTGTAGAACTTAATAGATCTTTTTAAAATTATTATGAATTCTTCCTTTGAGTTTCTTTTCAGCTATTTATAATCTGAAAGTTATAAAAATTTGAAGATGGTATACCAAAAACTAAATACTTCATTATTACAGATCATAGGAATTACCTTGGATTTTGTTTTTGCAGAATTTTGTTAGCCAATACTAGAAAGTCAAAGGTAACTAATATCTCTAATTTAATGGAAAAGCTCTTTAAATTGAAAATTATATTTCAGAAATTATTTTAATTAGTTTAGTTACTACATCATCTTGATTTCTGCTATCTACAGAAAGAAGAGCTTTCAGAGAGGAAGATGAAGAGCCTAGGATTTACAGAAAAAAAAACCACAGGGAAGTTTCGAAACATGTTACTGTTGATCACATTAGAGACATCACTACTGTTAAAAGGTGCAGAAGTATCTAAATAGGCCCGTGTCTTCAAACTCTAAGTTCAGGATGCTTTCCCCAGTGACAGGGAGTAACTGGAAGTATTACTGTGCAAGGTAGACTTTCAAATTAATTTGAAGTCACTCCTCTTGGACACACTACTGAAAAAATCTCAATACACTGATCACATTTCCCTCCATAAACACAGGATTGTACTGTCAAATTCCTACATCACAGTTTCTGAAATTTTATGGTTTGAATAACAGTCTGTTAATGCTATTTTAAAACACAGCAAATCCTAAAATACACCTTAGCAGAAATGAAAGAGAAAATACCAGTTAAAACTAAAGAACAACAGTAGTATCTCCTTCACGCAAAATTTTGAGGTAATACTTAGCCTATACCAAATTTGCACTGAATATGGCAAACACCTAGCAACAAGCCTTTAAAAAAAAAACACTTCCTGCAAAAAAAACTCTACCAAATGTCACGTATAGACTTGTGCTGATGAGTATACTGGGACATTACTGACATCTGCAGATACGATTTTTCACCAAAGTACTAAAGTTTTCAGTGACTGTCTTGCCTAGGTAGACTTCCAAACCTGCCAAGAGGTTTAGAATAAAGACTGAAATGGAAAGAGGAATGGCAGAAAGTGAGAGGCATTTTTATGGACTACACTGAATTTTCTCTAAAATTAATGGGAATTCCTGAAAAATGAATATGGAAATTTCAAAGTGCTAGCATATTTCCCTCTAAATTTGCAATCCAGACACAATGAAACACAGTCTTTCACATATTTGGTGCATACACAAAAATCTTTGCAAGAAGTGTTAAAGCAACCCCTCTACACTCTATGCCGCACAAGAATGGCTTCAGTTTAGTCAAAGGTACAAAATGTGTTTCACACCTTGCCTCAGTTTCTCTCAGGCTCTTTTGGAACATGCTAAGATAAAGATGACACCTTCCCATGGGTCAAGGTCTTTATCCCTTTCCTGCTAATGTCTTCTTTCCTGGAATTTTTCAGTATTCTTCTTTATTCTCCATTTCAGCCAAACTGTCACATAATTTTCTTTAACAGGTATTGTTACACAGTCGAAACTTCCCAAATGGGCAGTACAACCTCTTCAACGCTCAGTTGTTCTTTGTCTTGGGTCTTGGTAAAGGAAAACTTTGTTGCCCAATACTTAATTAAAGCAGCATTTAAATTTGGGAGCTTGGAAATGTTTCCTAGCTTCTAAAGTCTGAGCTATATCCTACCAATATCCACTATAGGGCAGGACTTAGACAAATAATGTCTTTTGCCTAAATCCTGATGTCTTTCAGAGGTAACCCATCCCCACAAGATGAGTAAGAGTCACAACTTGCACTGACCAGGTCTTTATAGCACAGTCACAGCTCAGCTGAACAGGTGGTGTCCCAGTTCAGACACTCTCATTGCCTTTAGAGACTGAAGTCGTTAAGAATTAACTTCTCTGACAAGTTCTCTATCTTCTTTCTGACAAGGAAAATCACATGTGATGAATTCTGTGTTGGCTGGTGGGTGAGTAACAGAACATTTTAAAAATTTAACAGTTTCACATCCTTAACTGCACTGGATGAATTGAGCAGAACACCCTCCCCCAAGTCATTACAGAATTGTATGATCTCTTTTAACCAAAATCCCCAGCTACGACAACAAAAACATGCTGTTAGCAGGCAAATTTCATCTCCCAAATCTGTACTCAAATGTAGCTGAAAGCCATCAGAAATAGCTGCTAGACCATGAAAAAATGAGGATTAACCATCTATAAAATGTTATTCATAGCAGACAAACCATTAACTAGGGGTGAATTACTAATTCGCCAGTGGTTTCTCTGTGACAGGGTCACCTTGGAACTTACCGGAATTTCCATCCATAAAGTCCCTGGGGTTATTTTTCTTTTCAGTAATACATTGTCCTCAGTTTATCTTATTGCCATTTTAAAATGCACTGCTCTGTTGTGACAGGATTATTTCATCTGCTGATAATGACTAGGCTGATCAAACAGATTCTCTTATTTCTTAGACTTTAACTGTATGTATCACCAAAGTCCAACAAAGTCATGAGTCATGGATTGCTAGAAGCATTGTTCAAGTATGGGGGAAAAAAAGCATTGTACTACTCATTACACAAAAAATATTAACATGTGGCTAAATACTTGGTCAGATGCTTGACTGGAAACTAGTCATAATTATTATTCCTCATTATTGAAAGAGAATTTTTTTTAAAAAGCATTATTCTGAAACTTGTGGTTAAAGCAGGAACTTGTTCAGTAGATGCCTAATACACAGTGACTAAGAATTTGTTTTTGAAGAGTCAGTCTGAAACTGCAGTATCACTCTATCAAGTATAAAAATGAATTTTCATTCAGTGAAGGCAAAAACATAACATTATATATATATAGTTTGATGTTTTCCTTTCTTTGAAATGCTCAAGCAATTTTTGCCAGTCCTAATATTTTTTACATGACATTCTGATCAGAATTCATTTCCATTTGAAAAAAAAAAAAAAAAAAAAAGGGTGTGATAAAATTGTAAGTTTTTTTTAAAAATTTTCCCTAAAAAAATTTTTTCTT
>VXBI01007037.1:15113-119623 GCA_013397375.1 Toxostoma redivivum | reverse complement strand
ACATTTTGATAAAAATTTTTTTCCTTTAAAAAAAAAAAAAAAAAAAAACAGAAGCGTGTGATAAAATTGTAAGTTCTTCTTAGAAATTGTCCCTAAAAACATTTTTTCATGTAGATGTAGAACGCTGGCTCAGATTTTAAGCTATCTCAGACATATTAAATTCTGAAATTGATCGATTGATTCATGCACCAGCAAGCAATACAATCCTATGGTAGCTTTACATGTGTGCATTATTCTTCCCTATCCTTTTCCTCTTTTGCCCCTGGGAAGGTATTGACTCACCATTAATATTATGTCAGTAAATTGCTCTTAAGTCCTGTGGGGGCTTAATAGTATCAGAAAAGTGAGGGCCTTCAGTCCTTCCAGATTCAGACATGACCAGACTCAAATTCTCACTAGCATATGCGTGGTGTAGCCCAAATCAAGAACTGTTCTTTCATGTTACATTTGCAATACCCACAATAAAAGGATCATTCTCTAGGAATTAAAAATATAAAATATGAGTACAATCCTAATCTAATGAATAGATTTCCAGGAAATGCTATAAGATAAAGAAAAGTACAGTGGGTAGGAAGACAATACCCTGAAAACAGCAGAGTTTTCCATATTACATATTTATATTTCTGACCTGACTTACATTCAGGTTCTAATACACAGAATTTCATTTTAGAGGGGCAAAATTTTCAATGATGACTTCAAATTCAAACAAGATTAAAAAATTAAATTGTGCATCAATATTTTATTAAAATCTTCTGTGCTTGCATTTTTTTAAATGGAAATACACCAGAGCTATTTGTCTAAGTTTTTTAAAGCACCATTGGTTTTAATCAATGAGGTTTTCAGACATTTTGATGTCACAGGCATAAGCTACACATTTCAGAGATAAATTATGGCTATTGGTCATTTCTGCAAGAGAACACTGTGGCCATTACATTCCAATAATTACCAGTACTCAACCCTCAAAATCAAATATGAACAATTCATCTGCTGGCAGACTACTAACCTATGGCATAGACTTCTATTTTTAACAGACATAATTTACATGCATCTACCTCTAAAAACAACAGGAAAGGAAACACAATTACAAAAAAAAAAAAAAAATTAATACACGTTTCTCCAGTTTTCTCAGGAATTGAATCTCTCAGAACCACTTTGACTTTCCTGAACATTGAGGATGTTTGCTAGCAATCCTACAAATAAAGTGAATATAAATCCTGAAAATAGCAAACAGGTGTTGTTATTCAGCATTAGGAGCTTACCAAAATGAGATTTGTCAATCACTTTCCTACAGTCAGTTTCTCTTAAGGTTTTGTGATTACCACAGGGGTCTATGAGGAGAGTTACATGGGATGATAAGAGACTGACAACTGACTGCATGCATGGACATTTTTCAAGGGATCTATACTTTGTCATTTAACTCCAAATGAATGCTTAATAGATAGAAATAAGAATGAGAAGGTGCCTTACTAGTCTGTGATCTGACTCCTAATGAGATTATTTCAAATTGAGGAAATTCTGAGCAGAGAAAACAGAATGTGAAGATTAAAGACAACAGTAAAAAATGGAGCTGACAAAACAAGAGTGAGATAATCCAGTTTTACCCTTGCAATCAATGGAAAATTCTAGAGGCTGTGTTTTTGGACAGCATTTTTCACAGTGGGCATGTCAGCCAGGAAATAGAGAAAATACAGAGAGGCAATATATATTATAATAGGTTTAACAAGATCTATATTCTCTGGAAAAAAAAATAAAGAACTGATCAGAAGAACAGACTCTTACTAACACAGAAAAAAACAGCTCAAACTTAAACTGAATTTAGCGAGTAACTGGTAATCACCCATTACAGTGTCTAGAGAATGGCACATAACACTGCCTTTTACAGACTGGGTAAGTAAGTGCATTGTGTAATAAACACAAAGCATTAAACAGTCACATTCAAAGTTCACTGATGCCAAAGGAAAATAGCCTAACTTTAATCCTATTTTTTTCTCTTGGAGATTTTTGACAGTGTGAAGATTTCTGGACAAGGCACAAACAAGGCAGTGTGAAGCATGATCCTGGATTACCTTCTCTTTGCTCTTAATTACTTAGTACTAATTTTGTAGCAGAATGTCTAGAAGTTGTTATTAAAGTTTTTTTTTTCCTTTTCTTTATGTTAGCTGTAAATCTTTTATTTCATATAGCATCAAGGTAGAGTGATCTGCATCATCTAATACACATGCAGAGGCACCTATCACCTAAGGAAGAATGTTCCTGGCAAACACAGAACAGTACTGCTGAAAGAAGCAGGTGTCTGAGTGACTCCTGATATCCCCCAAGCTGTAGTAGTAAGCATTTGCAAGGCCTCATTTGAGAAGATTTCCTTTCAGCATCCAATTTTCTACTGCTATATGTTCCTAGAAGAAGAAAATGGAGAAAGTGAAGGGAGTATATCTAGCCTTATGGACAAAAATGTGACAATACAGGAGATGATGGGCATCATGGGCAAAGAACCTGTCACCTCATTCAGACTTTGATCCACGTTATTTTCCAAAATATGCTATAGCCTGGAGTTTTCAGTGTCTCCTAAAATAGCTCCGAATTTGTGTCAAACTTCAACAAGAGCAGTCTTCTCTAGCATGCTAGTATTGATGTTACTAAGAGCAGTGCCTGCTAACAGGCACTTTAATTTTATTGAGATTGCAATAAAAACATACAGTGAGTATTGTCGGTCCAAAAATTCTCCCTTCATGTGGTATCACATGCACAGGACAGAAGGAGAAGCAGAATGCTACCTCTCTTCTTTGGTAGTCCCAGATGATGACTGTCATAATAAGCAGAAAGATTAAACAAGCCACCGAATTTATATTCTTCATTTAATCTTCATTCCCAACACTGCACTTGGTGGAGTGTTCTGCATATTTCATCTCCTGGCTGATTGTTAAGCTCATGGAAAAAAGCCCACATAACTACTTATTCCATTTAATCATGTCCCTCATGGTGAAAAAGTGGCACTATCTAAATAAATAAATCTAAATGCACCATTTACAGTCATAGCATAACATCCTGAGCCCTCACGTCACCAATCCATGCCTTCAAGAGACAGCAGTACATTCTGGTGAATGCAAAAGATTTGGTTCATGTGTCAAAAATTATGAAGGTGAAAAAAACCACACCTGGAACACTTGTTTGCAACATTCTTAAAGTATTTCTCTCTTGAAGAAGAAGAAAAAAGAAAAACATTACAAATGCACAAATACCCTGATTACAGAGAGCAAAGGGAAGTAATGCAGAAGCAGTGGATGTCACTCAAACTCGGGAGTTCAGTTATGTGGTAAAATGCTCCTGTATTTGGCAGCACTATAACAGAAACAGAGCAGTCAGAGCTGAAACTAATATTTTCAAGAGTCCTCCAGGAGAAATCAATGAAAAATGAAAAACAGTTTGTGGAGGAAACTATCATTTGCACTACAAAATTCTTAGGTAGAGCCAGACACAGCTGTGTTTACCCTTTCAGATGCATACTTCATCTGGATATAAAAATAGTAGGCAATTTTACAAATTAATTAATTAAATGTGTTCTGTGGGAGTCTGCTGTGTCATGATACATTTTTATATCCTTTGTAGGAAGAACATAATGCATACACTAGTCTAAGACCTTACTTATTATTCATAATACTATCTCCTTGGTATTCCTCGGTAACAAGTGCAAAAACATCGGAAGCATCCCAGTGAAAAGAATTTCTAATGCACCTTAAGTCTAAACATTACTATAATTTTGAGAGGTATTTCCAAATGTCAGAGAGCAAACTACATTTGATGTCAAGCCAAAGCATTTCAGTGTGGATGCATCCCTTCAGGCTTCTATTAATAGAACGATCTATTTTAAGGAAGAAACGCTACTCATATTTCACATGGTCTCCCTTGGAGTTTCAGGAATTTGGCTTGAATTTCTCATGTTTTCAATCCAGCTCTTCTAGATTTACAGTTTTCCAATTACCTATATGGCCACTGAGTGTGCTCTTGTTTTCAATTAGATAAATTCATTATTTACTGATACTTTCATTCTTGGTCTCTTACAACACATCTAAATATTTAAGGTTAAACAAATTCCAGTCTATTATCTTACAAGTAAACATTAATTCAAACATGAAACTATTATTGTTCACCTCAAATCACAGTATCATTTCTTCTGGCACACATGAACAAGTCTGCATGAGTTAAAATGCTTACTAGCCAAGACTGAGAGATGGCACCATTTTTAGTATCATGTCCATGTGAAGTACCTTTTAACATTAAAAAGTATACAAATACATTAATATATTATGCCCTAAAACATTTAGACTGTATTTTCAAAATGAAGTAATCTCTCCTCAAAGAATACTGAGGGGCTGCTTGTAGTTGCAAGTTCTTCTTATAAAAATAATTCTCCCTGATTTCCACAGCATTCTGCAGCAACAGTAGTAGCCAAGAATTAATTTCTTTCAGTTGCCTGAGAATCTTAGCACCTATATGCCTCTTAGTCAATTAAAAAAGAGACAGGTTTGCATAAACATTTCTTCATAAATATCGAAAACAGGTGTCTAAAAGGGATACCTCGAGAAAAAGTAATATTTTCTCTCTAAAATTGACTCTACAAAGAATCCAGATGATTAGCTTAGATCAAACATTTAGAGGGTTTATAAGTGGCTTGGATCTGATGACAGACCTGCCACCCAGGGGCTTCCTCTTCTAGGATAACAGCAATGCCCACAGGTCTGCAAGGTAATTAAACCACGGAGAGATGTTAAGGTAAATTAACACCACTAACAGCTATCCAGAGACTCTCAATTAGCATATAACAATCAACATCCAGGACCTACAAGCATAATCATGAGCAGTTAGTTGACCAATACCCTTTGGATGTTGGAGACACTGTACTCCCATAAGAAAATTTGAATTTCTGATAAACTGACGAAAAAGGCTTTGCAAACTCACGTATACACCCCAGATTTGTAGCACAGGAATACCTGTTGTCCCATGGCCCATCAGCCTTTTTGTTTCCTTAGGTTAAAAGGCCAGTCAGTAGAGCAATGTCAGATCTGTGTACTGTCATCATGATTGAGTCCAGAGACATGCTGGTTGTAAGGCAGAAGCCATGGCACTGGCACAGCCCTATTCTGGGACCTTTTGTGCTGAGTCTTTCATGTCACAATAGCAGAGGGTGGGGCCATTTTGTTATTGCTGTTATGCTTTACTTCACTTGATAAAAAAAATTTATTTAGGCAGCTTATTAACAGTCTTTTCAAAAAGGTATTTGATAATCTATTCTGAGTTTCTTGTTCTAGGCACATGTATCCATTCTAGGAACTCTTTGTTATGTACTTGACCCATTAGACCTTTAAGTGTTTATGTACACACCTGCACTGAAAGCTACTCAGTCTTGCATGGAAGGATTTATTCTACTAGGACTTTCAACTTAAAGAGGACAGTCAAGAAGTTGATTTAAAGAAGCTTAATATTGGTGGTTTTTCTAACTGCACTGAACTCAAAATCTCAGATAACCTCTGGAAAAACCTGTTTGTCATCTTTATTTTGAGCACCAACTCAAGTGATAAACCACAAATACTGTGAACATGTAGAAAGCAGATTAGCTTTTTTCCCAAGGATTTTCTGCAGAAAAAGCTAGAATTACACACATATACCTACTTTTTCTAGCTTCTTTGTCTCCAGTGAGGAGGTTCTATCTCTTTGGCAGGATTAATAGAACGAACAATTGCCTGAGTGGGAAGGGGCAGGGGGAGGAAGGAAACCAGCCCCCACTGGTTCCCCCAAATTTTAGCTTCATTAGTCTGAAAAGTACTCTGCAATCCATAAAACTAAGAACATAATGCTATTAGAAAGAAATAATTTTTTTGTTCCTCTGTAGTTTAGAACTTGGGGAATTAAACAGCAGTGTACAAAATGTCTCTTTCTATTGCTAAATAAAGCTGCTATGTAATCTTCTGCAATGTAATAAGAATTAGCTAAGTACAGCATGTGTGTAATGAATGCTAAATGCTTTCCTACCCTTTCCTCTGGAAACTAGCTGACCATTGTGAGTTTTCCCTGCTAGACCAGGTAGCATCCAAAGCAAAACTCTCTGTGATGTGGGTCATTTTTCATCCAGACCTCACACTTTACCAGAGCAGACTATTACTGCATTATTATCTTTCCAATAAAATGAAAGAGAAAGGAAAGGTGGCTTGTGGGAGCACTGCACAGTGGGGTTTTACCTCACTGTAATACTGAGATCTTACTAGGGTTGTACCTACACCTGACCAGCTCATAGATATTTCTATATTTATTAGTTTAACATAGTCATCACTATCACCTGATAAAGCCACTGACCTAATGTCCCAGGCAGTGAAAGTTCACTACCTAAGATGTCCAGAAGAAGAAACAGGAGAAGAGCAGTGCCTGCACACAGATTTTTTAAAATAATGGAACCATATTGATGGAGGTCCAGCCATGGGTTTAAGGTCTATCCAATTTTTATTTGATCTATTATGCCTTCTACAGAAAAACAGGCTTCCTATTGTGGGATGAAAATTCAGCACCATTGGTACATGGATCATCTTCTACAGGCAATAAGAGCTTCCAACACTGTGTGAGGTTTTCTGATTGCTTTTAATTCCCTATTATAACACCTGCTAGTCAAAAAGCATTATGAAATTGCCATCCAGAAGAATCCCACCAGTATCTGTGAGAGAATTCTGACAACAACAAGGGCAAGCGAGACATAGATGGAAATGTAGCATGATCTATGGCTTCTCTGGCTACCCGCTACACACAGCCAGGTAAGCACTGCTTCAGGAGCCTTCACAGAAAAGGCACCAACATTAACCATGGTGCCAGTGATGTCAGACTCCAGCTTCAGGAACTGGCAAGGTGGGCTTCAGATTATTTAAGAGCTGACAAGAACACACTGAAATGTAAATCTGGCAAGGAGTCAAGAGAGAAAAGCGGAAGAGGAAACAAAATGGAGAAAAAAATATTCAGAACATTGTGTTGGGGGGGGGGAGGCACGGTGGAAGAGGAGGAATTTAAGCTTTTGGGGAAGGATACAATTATGTATTTTCCTCTCTTATTTTTACCAGAGAAACTGTTGCACAACTTCATCTCTATTTAAAACAAATGCAGTTTTCACCATTAAATCATAAGCAATTTTTCCTGGCTAGGAACTAGTTCAGACTTAACTACACTCTTCTTGTGCCATCTCAGGCTCCCATTTTTTTGTGAGCTGTTAACTGTAGCTATGGTATTATTGGATTTTTTCTGCTCTCTCATAACTAAATTACCATGAAGAACCTAAAAGGTCAACAAATTGTCATAACATTCACTCTTCAAAATGTCCTCTGATCTCTTGGAGACCCTTAAAAACCTAAAAAGTGCTCTGCAAAGAAAAAGCATTCTCACTACTGCTTAATTTATATGAACCATATTATTTGACCAGGATCATAAAAGAAGGTTGATGCACTGAGGATAAACCTGCTATGCCAGAGAACAATTTCTGTTACTTGCTTGTAGAAGTTTCTTAAAGCTAATTTTAAGCCTCTGGAGCATTTATATAGCCTGTTTATGACCTGGGAAAACCTGCAGAATACTAGACTAATGATAAGTGTTTAAATTGAAAGAACTGAAGTTGTTCCACGTCAACATCCCTTTGTTGCATTTATGTTCCTGTCTTCAGCTTAAGACTCAGACCTTCTCCTATTGAGCCAGATCCTGAATCACTGATTCAGTTTTTGCTTTGATGAGACTCTCATCTTGCTCAGTAGGACTTGTTAAGTAATGGCCCTGACCTTGGTGCAGTCTCTATGGAATATCAAGCCCGCTTGTGCAGGATGAAGAACATGCAGTAATTCCTTTGGGAAAGCATTTGTACCATACTGTGTCCACAAAACCTGCAGTATTTTAAAGGAGTATTAAGAAGTTGAGAGTGGTAAGAGAAAAAAGCACTTGATCAACCTTTTTATCCTTCTTAAACTTCAGTAAGTATATAGTTTTGCTAAAATCTTACAATGGGTTTGGTACCCAGGACTTAAAAATAAAATCAATAAAGAACACTTAGATTTCACCTTAAGCTCACATCATTTATGGCATTCCTAGTCCATCCAGTTAATCATTAGTTTGCTGTGGTTGGCACTGGTTCCCTGAACCAGGCTCCTGTACAGGTGCACATACAGGTTCTTTTCTTCTGACTCTGTACTTAGCAGGTCTCAAGCACAAACCAATTCTCAGCCCCTCAGTCTTCGTTTCTTCAGCAAGGGGCCACGATAATTGAGCTGGAGAGAAGCCACGAAATGATATGGTACTTTGTATCTTCAAAGGATACAAAATAATCTCTTCTAAACAACCACATGCCCGGATTCCTGCTTTACTACGAGCACATGCATTCACATTCACAAGCTTACACAGCCTTCAAACTTGAACCTGAAGACAGAAATGCAGCTAGTCTTACATCTGCTTCAGTTAGACCCAGCTAAGTCAAAATACATGCAATTTCACAGGCTTCTCTGGTACATTTCCAGGACACAAACATCTTCTGTTTTCCCTTTTTGGGATTGGGGCTGTTCAAACATAAGGTCTTTAGACCACCAGGACACCATAATAGTTCCCCGCCCTCCTTAGTACTCTCACTCCTTGTATATTGGTCAGTAGTTTAGTTTTCCTCTCCATCCTTCACTGTAGGCTTACAATTGACTGTTTGGGGATGTACAATTGCTAGAAGGAGATAGACTCCCAGAACTAAAAGGATCCCTTTCTTGAAAACCAGCAGAGAAAAATATGTCCTTGAAGGGTGCACCTGGTCTTATCATAAATTATCTATGTTTGATACAATGATGCCTAACCCCACAAACACTTATTTCCCTACTGTTTAATATCCTTACTAATTCAGAGGTAGCTGTCAGAACTTAAGATAAAATATAACTGAAGTTTTCCATACAATTTGCTCCTTAGTTTAATTCCCATAGCTAAAAGGGAACTCTAGGCAAAGTGAAAAACACACGCATAATTTCCCAAAAAATTCTTGAGCACTGGGTCTTCAGAGATCCTCCAAGACATCTGTTGTTCATATTTTTTTCCTCTCTGGAGAAGCATCTAGCTGTTATTTCTATAAATTAGGCCATTTCTTGTTTAGCTAATTTCCTTTCTCCTCAGTCAGTCTGATAAATTGGATTTTTCTTCTACATGACATGCTCCACTCTCCTGTCCTAATTCCATGAGCAGCAGTTCCTTCATAATTTCACAACTTTTTATCTAGAACACTGTATTCTCTTCTCAGTTTCTGGGATATTCCATTATTATCAGCTTCAAAATTATGCAGAGAAGAAAAACATCAGTACTCTTTCCTTCTTCTTTTTCATGTCTACTCTGTTTTCATGTGAACAGGAGCTCCCTCTGTTAAAAGATTTCCATTAAGAACAGAGTTCCAGTTTCAAGCTAGTGATCAATATGCCCCTACCTTTAGTTGTTCAATAATGCAAGCAGATGAGTCCTGACAGATGCCATCAAATACGTCACCCAGATGTGAAACCTGTGGTATCCAGGGATCATTGTGGAATATATTGTACATTTTTCTCCACAAAAATTCACAGATGACCAACATGAAGACTGCCATTAAAGGATTCAATTCTACAGCCACCTATCTGAACACCTTCTCTTTAGAACTGTTCTCATACATGATCATGATAGTAAAAGAAAGTCGTCTTCAGACATACACATTCCTACTCACCAAACCTTTTGAGTGAAAAAGCTGAATTAATTTGTTCCCTGGAAAGGGATAATTTGATCAATACCATTTCAGAAGCACAGACAGTAACAGACTTGTGATCAGTTGGAATTCACTTGATATCACCTGAGGAAGATTTCCAAACAAGAGAAGCAAGTTTCTGGCTAAACTTCCACCCACAGAGCAGTGTCCTGCTGCACAGGATCAAAGCAGGACCTGAAACAATAAATCACCCACTCCACAGTTCTGTCTCACTCTTTCAAGCTCAGAGGAATTCCTAGGAAAAAATGAATGTGGGGCAAACTGCTAGTCCAATTTTGGTTCCAAGTTTTATTCAATACTGAATGCTACAACAAAGATGTAATAAATCATCTGAATGAAATTAAGTTCCCAGAACTACCATGCTGAAGTTAGATGTGATTCTGACAAATGTTTGACAGTGCATGTCATCTTATTCCAGCACTAGATTCTCCAATCTGTTTCCTTAGGTCTGGTTTCTCAGAAGCAAATTATGGTAGGAATACAAGGGTTTTTTCACATAATTCTGAAACAATATAATATACATCTGCAGTTATAGAAAAAAAGCCCCAAACAAAAAAAATACTGGGGATTTCTGCAGCTGAGTATCTACTGTAAAACCAAAAATAAATTCTAGTTTTAGGTTAGCTCTGTTGTTGGAGATAAACCCAAACATCATGACGGTTCTCTAAATGGTTAGAATCCTTCAGGTCTCACTCCCATGTTTAAGCATAATGATACAGAAATATATTTAGTCTTTTAGTACACACTATTGGTGTCCTCAGGATGAGGGCACTATGCCCTGCTGTACAGTATGCAGCTCCTCCCAGGTCATACTATGGCATAAAGTTGGTCAGTCTTCACAAACAAAGAGAAAACATAATACAGATTACTGTACTACAGCAAACTATATAAATTATCAAAATCAAATCTTTCACTAAGAAAAGGATATGCTGAAAAATTAATCCAAATCAAACTCTAACAAACACATTCAGACAACAAACACAAGTGTTGCCACATCAATCCTTCAGCTACTTCCCCAATCTTTGTGTATTGTTGTACTTTAAATACTGATCAATTACTTATGACCAAATGTTATGGTTTATATATAATGTTTCTCTTTATTGCTGTTGAGCTAACAGATGGAGGGGGGAAAAAAGGAAAAAGAAATATTAGGCTAACAATAGGTTACTTATGGATATGGAACACTCAGAGAGTTCCTCTGTGAAAAAAATTATACCTCATTACCTACAAATACCTTTGCTCTTGTTCCTTCACTAGGCACAGATAATAAAGACTTCCACTATAATCTGATTTGGTCTAAATAGCCTTACCATAATTGTACCCATTCTATATCCTCTGTGTCCAACACCTTCTTACTTATCAGAAAACACATGGTACCTACTAGACAAAAATGGAGAGAACTAAAACTGTTCTAACCTGAATACGTAATATACAAGATGTTGTAGAATGTTTTATGCTGAAAATCTTGGTAAAATGTCTAAAAATTCTTCCAGATAATAACAGGTCATCCTTGGTCCAAATAATAATGATAAATAGTTCCATAAAATACTGATGGCAACCCCAAACCTCTGCCCAGGAGAGATAATGTACTATGTTTTATAGAATGAGAGTAAATAAAGATTTAAGAAGATAGCGAGGCATTTTACTAGGCTAACTGCAGAGCTTATCAGAGACCTCTATTCTTGCACATCCCAATTTGCTGTTTTCCAAGGCACTGTGACAAAACAGCAAGACAGAATCATGGCTCAGCTCCAACAGCAAGATCAATTGAACTCTGTTCAGAAAGAATCTGGGAGTATGACCCCAGCACATACATTAGAATTGCTTTAAATGTGTTTTCTTCAGGGTTGGGAAAGGCAAGGCAGAAAGGAAATACAGCCTTGAATATTGCTTTTCTAAGTTAATAGCTGGATACAGTTTTCAACAGTCAGGTTAATTTTTGCATTAGCATTTGTTTCAGGTTGTCAATTCAGGAACACATTTTAAAAGAAGTATTAACTGTTCGGGTCATTTCTAAGTGAAAGAGGGCTTTCAAATAGCTTTTGTCATGAAGAAAGAAAGCCACAAAGTGATATTTTGTAAGCCCACAAGCTGTAGGCAGCTAGTTCTTAATATATCCTATTCCCCTGGGAATTCAGGGGCTTGGGGGGAAAAGTAGAGAACCTGAAATAGTCTAGGTCTTTCACCTGAAGACAATTCCTGAGCAGGGAGGTCACTAACTACTTTTCACCGAGTGCCTAAGAGGACACATTAGCATTCTGTTCTGTTGGTGGTATCATTATGCACGATGGGATTTCCCATCTCAACTCACAGTGTTATTACTATTTATATGGTCATACTGTAACACTTAACTGAATAACACATATTCATATTCTGATAAAATACGCTTGATAATACAACAGTTTATGCATAGCCTGCAATTTCTGGCATTACAGAGAACATATTCTAGCAAGACAGTGTTCTCTTCCAGTTTCATTTATATTAGCAAAGATCATAAAACATCCTGCTCATTAAAATCTGAATCACTTCCACTGGGAGTGCACTTTTCTGAAAGTATTTTCCTACAGCTGGTGGCAAGACAGATCTGCTGGCTAACCAGAGCATTAATAGGACATTATGAAACCCACAATGCAGCATGAAGACAGTTGCATAATCAGAGCAACAATTACCAGCTCTGCTAAAACATGGTGAGGGCTCAAGCACAACTAAGTAGCATGTAACAAACAAAAGCTATTCTCATCAGTCTGAGATCCTAAACTAAACCTTTATACATTATATTATTACCTTTATTGCAAGGAGGTGAAGAAAAGATCAATGACAAAGGCAGCAGTTTATAAAATAGGACCATAAATCACAAGTATAACAAATACCATCATTAACTGCAGCACACGACTCTGGTATGAATTACCAGCCCTTAGTTCTGTGTTTCTCCAGCATTTCACAAACCCCTGCAGCATTCTTTAGATGTCTGGTCTGAGGTACCTCCACCCCTGAGGCACAATTGCACTGATTGACCTTACTTACCCTGACTAGCCTCACCTGGGACCCCCTATCTACAACCCAACTGACTTCAGCCCATGGCCATGCACCTGCCCCAGCAACCTGGTAGGAGTGCTGCTCTCTGGCTGGCCATGACTCTCATGGATCCTGGCCCTGAGTTGCAGGCTGGCATCCTGACCTGGCATGGTGCCACTGGAATTTCAGACAATTACGTAGTTTCAAGTTTATCTGTTACCTCAGGCCAGTCCAGCTACCCTGGCCATACAGATGACCCAGGGAGCTAAGGCTGATGCTTAGAGGGATGATTTGACAGACCTGTTGCAGGTCCTCTCCAGGTGGGACCTTCACACAGATTTTCCCTCAGGCAGCTCCTGCTGTGCCTAGCCTCAGCAGCTTGGATTTGTTGATTAACATCCTAGGTGGTGAATTTGGCCTTTTCCTCCAAAGGCTCCTCTAAGTAGCTTGTGCTACAAGATGAATTACATTATAAATTAGCAATACATTAATAGTTATTAGAAAGGGGGTTTGTATGCAGTAAAGATAATCAATAGCAATTAATTATACCTGTGCTGGGTGGTCACCAAGGGCCAGAGCCAGAGCTGAGCAGAGGCTAAGTAGTCCCATCACATCTGGGTGAAAGTGCTACTGCAAGGACCGGCAGTGGAGCCTACCATGGTAAAGGGACCATGGCCAACTGCTCAAAAGATCTGACTACCCATGATAGCATTACTCTATACTAAGATCCCAGTAAATAAGCTCATCTTTCTAAAATACACTATCCATGACTCTTTCTGCAAGAACTGCATGAAGAAAAAGGTAAATATTTTGATTCATACTTGAACATTGGAGCAACGTGGACTTGCATAAATGTAGCAGCACTTCCATATATTCACAATGCCTATCCATATACGCTATTCATATATTCACTAGCCTATCTAGTACTTTGGCTATTTCAGTTAGTTTAGATAAAAATTGTGAAAATAAGCAGAAATTTGAATTTCTATCCTTTTATCCAGGTACAGGACACTAAGGTATGCAGTGTAACGCCGCAGTTCCTATTTCAAAATTTCAGGTGGCTTTGACTCATTAGTATCTACCTCCACACCGAAAAAAAAAACCTTACACTTAGGTGAAAATTCTCCACAATTTCAACCTAAAACAGCACTGGCAAATTCAAGGTTCTGCATGTAATCTCTCAATTAAATCCAATTGCTCACACTTAATAGTAAGACATCATGCATAGTTTTTAAAAGTCTTATTTATTTCTGTAAAAGGATAACTAATGGCCTCAAATATGAGAGAAAAAAACTGGCATTTTCACACTGCACTGAAACTTTTAATATTAAAAATGCAATTCAGCATTAAATAGCAAACTTTATTCATTACCTATTATTGGGATTTATATATAGAGTTCCTAAAAAATTACCACAGAAAATCTATAACCTTATTGAAGGCATACAAACATTCCTAAGAATTTGCCAAGTCTCTAATGAAATGTAGACTTTCTTGGAAGAAGGTTTAAGATTCTGTTCAAAGTATTTCTATGAGCAGATGACTGTAGACCTACTCTAATAAACCAGATAGGCTGAGGGATAAAAACTAATGCTGTATTTTTCAGCTGGATACAATCTGAAGTTAAAAGACTCTTTTTACATCATACTGAACATTATTACATTGTAAATCTACAAATAAATAATGGAGCTGTGCAAGCAATGAGTGTGGAACAGAAAATAGATTGAACTCATTATTGTAAGTAATTTGGTGATTCTGTGGTTGGCTTTGTCATCTGGAATAATGGCATTGGGTAATCAAATTTAGCACTACGTTGTGGCTTGTGACAACAATGTATAATCCTTTAACAAGTTCCCTCTTGAAACACATTTGCCTTTCCTTGGAGAAGACCATTTTGTTTTCACTGTTCTGAGAGTTAGAAATATTATTTCCAGCCAGCAATGAACCACTGTTTATCTATAGTTGCGTGTAAGGTTTGTATTAACCTTGTCCTTTGAACTTCTTCATTCCTGCTGTTTAGTCTCATAAGAGGATACATAACCAGCAATCAGAAGTCTTTTCACTGAACAAGTTGAACTTCTTTAAATTGTTCAGCTGTATTGTTCTGTTCAGAATATAAATCTCCAAATCACCTTCCCTGCCTCTTCAAATGAGCTGGCATAACCCTATATCAGTTTATTTCCTCTCTGTCAAAATTATATTAAAGTCTTCTCCTGATGGAGGGTTTTTGACAAAAGTGGGTTAGCTAATACATAAGCATCATATACACAGATCTGAATCCATCTCAACTGCAGCCAAAATGGCTTGTATAACAACAGCTTTTGGACTGGGGTTTTTTCCTAGAAAGTAAAATCTCCACCCTCCTTATATTTTTTGCCAGCTCTTCTTTACATCTCTTCCATCTTCAAGTCACCTTTCAAAAGGAATTTCAGATGAATTCCTATCCCACCTTATCAGTAGCCCTCCCTGCTGGTGGTAAATTTGCAATTTTATGCACCAGGTAAATAGTGGCTAGTCCCTTGACCTATCTGTATGTTTTTACTTCACTGTTGTTTTCTTTAGGGTTTTTTCCATTTTCCTCAGCTATTTTTCTACAGCACAACCTTCCAATTCAATTGACCAGGTATTCATTAAGTATTGAGATCATACCCCATTGCCAGTGAACAACAGCCCCAGTTGTACATACTCTCTTTGTACTTGGAAGATAAAGTACTATAAGTTTTAATGTTCTTTGGAAAGTGTTTTACCTTTTGAATTACTTTATTCTCAGACTTGGATAAATGGGCTGAGTTTTCAGTAAGTAATCCACTTTGTTCTTAACAAGCCCTTTGCCGACTCTTTAATTCCATTTTCCCTATATCTGTAGCCGTCTTCTTCATTATGCCTTGCACCTCCATCCCACTCCTTCTGCTTGGGATGAAAGTCAGTTTTAGAACTTTGAAGTGCATGCCTCTTAGACATCAAATTTCTTAAGATGTTCAATCAACATGACCTCATTAAATAATTCTCTTAAATTTCTCAAAGTTTGCTTTTTTAAATAAATCAACTGAAGTGAAGGCTAAGTTGAACCAGTGTGCAACCTCTTAATTTAACAGCCTTGGATTTTTTTTTCAATTATTTTTTCATTACTTACAAAAGCAAACATTACAGTTTTTTGGCACAGTAATTATTTAGTAAAAAAGTCAGAGTGCTATCACATCTAGTAATAACTGAACTTTATGCTGACCTTTACACATTAGCTGAGAAAATTACAAGCCCAAAGTGTCCAGAATTTTTCAGTAAAAAAGTAAAATTCTTTTAAGCTATCAACTTAATTATGCAGCAGAGAGACATCAAGAGTAAAGAATCATATCAGCTATGACATGCCACACTTATAAGAAGGTATTGCAAAAGATTGTTTGATAAAGATAGAATTAAACTAAAAGTTTAAAAAAGAAAGTAAATCTTTAAAACTAAAAGTAATGATTATGTCAAAGTACACTGATAGTAAAATTACTTATACAGGAAGAAACCTTACCTAATTTATCTCAAATGGCAACTGAGTTTCAAAGAAAGCAGTCATATGTGACTGTACCATCTTCTCTCTACATAAAATAATATTAAAGAATAATCCATTACTCTAGCTGTTTCTTCAAGCAATTGTCTATTTTATCTTGTACCAAATACTATAGTTTTCAATAAGGTTTTCATTCTAGTTATGAGAAACCTTAACCAAAACAACCAGCACTTGTGTTCTGGACAAATATTATCTCTTACTCCTAAAAAAATCTTGTTTTTACAAGCTCTGGAACTGTCAGATGCTGTTTGGAAGACACTGATATGATACCAGTAAGGTATGACTACCACTAAAAGGTGGGAAGATTTCAATATAAAAATACTGTAATAACTAGTGGAAAGAGCATCCTTGAATTGTGCAGCCTATTTAAGTGTTAGAACTGGAAGGTACCACATATCACTCAGGTCTCCATTTCAAAAAACAGTGTTCTCAGTAAACTGTCCCAGGTCTATGGCAGTTCTAACTGTTGTTGCAGAAGGGAAAATCATGACATATTTTCTTTTGCCTTTATTTCTTGCCTCAGTTTCTGTTTTGACAGCTCCTCCTCCTCTATTTCCAGTACATCTGTTGCTTCCTCTATTCTCAGTTTTGTCTTCAACTTTGTCATCATGGCCATGTATTTCCACATACTATACTCCCAGTCCAAAATTCTTATGATCTCTTCTATTGTAAACAGATACAATATTTGAGACATAGTTGAAATTTCACTCAATTTTCAGCTTGCCCTATAAATCACCAGAAGCATTTCAGTTGCATTTTAGGCCTTCATCCTCTCTTTTTAGAGGGTGGGGATATGGAAAACTTGTTAAAAAACATAAAGCTTTCATCAGATATAAGAACAAGTATATCCCACAGTTTTGGCATCCAAAAATTTAAGACAACCTTCTTCAAATGAAGCATCCAAAACAAATTCCTTCATCTGCTGCCTGTTCTCGTTTTGGCATCTCAGTTAAAGCCAAATTTTTTTCCTGCCTACAAAGGTAATTTAGCACCATAATATTCCAAGGAATATACAAATTCCTGTCAGCATGCTGAGTATGTAAGTACTTTTTGTTCCAGATCAGGATAGACAGGATCCCATTAAGTTCATATTTTTCAGGATTACATATTTAAAAGTCACACTGCTAATACTGCTCATACTAATTTACATAGAATAAAGGTTTGGCAGACAATGGATCAATCTGTTTAACTGCCCAAGCACATGGTATCCTAATCTGTTAGAATGTAGAGTATTAAAATACCCATAAATATTCTACTTTTCTACAGAAAATAATTTCTGTAGCACTAGCTCTGGATTTTCTAGACAGAACTATGGGGAAAATAAATTAACCTGTAGATTATAAAGTGCTTGGGACAGCCCTGTTGTCTGCACAGTACCAGGCACTAGTGTTTTAGGATTCCATGACTTCTTAGGGATGCACCAGTAATTTTACAGGTATAGTAGGTTGACCCTGCCTGATCCAGGCACCCACCAAACAACTTTGTCACAACAGCACTCTGTTGTCTGTACTCATCTATAAGGAAAGATAAGAAAAAGTAGAGAGAAGAGCAACAAATAGATCAAAATTCAGTGATGAGTCTGAAATACAATCAAAATTACCCAAGTCCTTTCCCAATGCTTTCTTCCCAACTTCACATCACAATATATCTGGTGTTACAAACGAAACTGAACATCAGGTCAAAATTACAGTAAAAAATTTTCATAAATTAAACATATCAATCAAAGTAAAAATACAACAGCTTAGCCAATTTAGCTAATAGTGTTAGCTATTTCATGACAGTTTCATGTTTATTAAATAGCTCTCAGTTTTCAAAACTCTGATGAACATGAGTTAATATTACTACATTAAAGGATGCCTAATTAAGTTGCTAAAACATTATAGCTATACTTGCAAGTTAACCTGAAAACTTTGGAATCTATTTAGAACACAAGTCTCAGAAATCTACTTTTTAAAAGAAAAAAGGTATTTCAGCTTTTAGGATCTTGCAGCCTTTTATCTACCCAACTTGTTTCTATCCTGGTAATTTAATGAAATTGTTCTTGTATAGTTCATAGCAATATTCATTAGAATTGAAGATTTTTCTAAAACCATGCAAGAAGCAAGTTCAATTTTTCCACCTAAAGATGGATAAAGAAAACATAAGATAATTTGCTTTAAGAAAAGTAAAGTAATATTAAGCAAGAAGACTCAAGCAATGGAATCTACGAAAATGAAATACAGCTGAGAAAAATCTACATAAATTAGCTGAACATACCTTTAAAATAATACTAGCAGATTTCCAGTGAGTTGTTTTAAAACCTTCTTTTTCACCTTGTTTTAAGAATTTTAGATACAGTCTGAAAGAATACTTTGTCAGCCTTTCATACTACTCTTTTACACTCAAACCCCCATCATTATGTCCTACCCTTAAATTAATATACTGTCATTTAAAAATTTCTTCTGTCATTGCATGGTAAGAAGAGCCATATCTCCATGAACTATCAAGGGTAAATTAGGAGGATCGTGGGTAGGATAAATAATTAGGAGAAAATTTTGCCAAACCATTTTTACTTGAAGAGTACTCTACACAACATCCCTTATTAAAAAAAAAAAAATCCTATTATTCTGGCCTGGTCTTGGCTTGAATGTCACAACTGATGTTATAAAATACATTCGTTTTCTAGCTTGATCCTAGAATCTTTATAAAGCTATTAATATTTGGCAGTTAAACTCCAAAGACTTCCTCAATTAGCTCCCTCTTGCCACGACCTTTCTGAGACTGAAGTACCATTAAGAAAATAGATATATTCAGCTAATAGAGGAGCAGAAAGAATAAGGATCCTGAAAAGATCCTAAGAAGCAAACTGCAGTTTCAAGCTTATACTGGGTCCTACTTCTGATTATTTTCAACAAAATAATGACCTTCACAGTTTAACAGAATGTAGTGGCAAAGCTTCAGACAAAAGTCAACTAAGTCTTACAAATGTATATAGATAAATAAAAATGTTGAGTTGGTAAGAAAGAGTATAAGACAGCAATTTATTAAACATTCTTTTTAGTAGTTATAAAACAAAACTGAAAGTACCTGTGGACAAGCTGCTTCAAGAAACTAGAGGATATATATACCATAGGGATAGTAATATCACACACTGCTGGTTTTCTCTTTACTGTAAATCCTATTAATTACAATCTCTTGAGTTATTTCTACTCTCTTAACTATACTATTCATAATGATGAAAAAAAGTAAAATGCATGCAAGAGTCACTTCAAAATCAGAATGCTTTAATTTTGTACAAATAAAACACTACCCAAAAGAGAAAGTCAAATAAGAATCAATTCCAATAAACTGCCAGCCAAATAACAAGAATTCAGAGCAGGCTGAGTAATGACCTCACCCTTCTCTCTCTTGCCTTCCTCTAGTTGTTTACTGAACTAATTTCCTAGAACAACTCAGCTTCCTCAAAAGCGATCTACTATCATGAAACTACTACTGCAAAACAGCCTACTATCACGAAACTCTTTTTCAGAGCTCTAATATACATGCCTCTAAAACATGAGAAATAAGGTTATAATCTTTTGGAGGATTGCTGTGAACCTTAATTAACATATGTATAAACCTGCACTTTCCCGTTTTTTTAATGAAGAATGGAAAAAAAATCAAGAAGTTCATAGCTACACTGTCTTGCCTGTGAATCACATGTAGGTTGCTAAAGCAATTATTTCACAATACTTTAAGCGAGTCTGTCTGAGTTTGTGGATTTCTGGTCCACAATACGGTTTTAGGACACTTTGCTGATACTATTTTGAGGGTCACAAAGCCCTGGTTAACATCAGGAATGAGGCACTGAATTGTTCAATTAGACCAAATGCATGCACATAACATTTGCATTTTGCTCAGCCGTAAAAATGCTTTGAAAGCTGGAATAGCACTGTAATTAATATGGCCAATCTATTAATAAAATCCAAACTCCAGGAAATAAAAAACAACTTACTTTTTAGGGAAGTGAAAAATGAGTGCTCAAGGAAAGAGCAGATTTCTATGTTCAAACATCTGCAGTGTTATTAATGCCCAACAGCTGTTGCTATCTTTAATCCCATGGAGACAAATTAATGATATCTGCATTGCTATATGTTTCTGTTGATAATCTGACAGACCCTGAGAGACTGCTGGACTCATATACACATGAAATAAATTCTGCAGATATTAGGATTTCCTTGGCTTCAAATGGTTGCCTTGGACACAAAGAGACACAGATTTAAAAATAGAGCAGTTACTACATGTGGATTAGGCAGTCAACATTCCTTGAGCCAGACAAATGAAGACAAATCATAGCTAAGAATGGCTGGGAAGAAGCTTTCTTGCTGTTTCATCTGATTGCTAAATTAAATCAATTGGAGTTGAGAGAATATTGCAATCATGAGTAGCTGCACCAGTATTTTTCTAATGGCAAAGTATTCTTTCATCTTTAGATTAGTTCAGCCAATAAAAGTATTCCACAGTTAATATTTCATTTTAGTTTCATCAGTTTATCAAGATCAGTTAATGCATGAGGAGGCCACTGAAGGGAAAATTTTGAATAATCTCTAGATTATTAAAATCTAGAGAGATTTTAAGAGTTTGTCATGCAGCTCTTTCCCACTCTTCTTCCCAAACGTCACATTAACTTTTAAAGGATATCAGTTAAAACGTGTATCCTTCCATGACAGTAATTAGCCACTATTGTGGACATAAAGAGAGGGAAAGGTACACATCCATTTTTTGTCCCTTTGTATAGAGTCCAAAAGAAAAAAAAACCAGCCATTAGGCCTCATATCTGTTTTTCATGTCTTGGTCAGTTTCACCCCGTAATAAATAATCCCATACAGATAGGCTAAAATTTTGCCTCAGAATTCATCACATATTTGGCTGACATCCAACACTTGAGCATAGTCAATGTCCATATTACAAATGTGTCCTTGATCTATTATGCACTTCCTAAAGAATGTGAGTATTGCTTAGATTAAAAGAAGAGTTGTACCTTCATCCACAGCATTGTGAATAAATGAAGAGGGGGAAAACGGAATTCTAAGAGTTACCACCAAAAAAAAAGTAATATGTGAATTGCTTTCCCATATCACACTTACAGCCAAGTTAATGGAGTAGAGACTCAATAAACAGACTATAAAGTGTATAGAAAATTAGCTGGGCTCACATGGGTATCATCAGTGGAACAAAGTACAGCTGGAAGCCAGTTACTATTGCCATTCCTCAGGAATCAATCACTCAATCTGGTATCCTTTCACATCTTCATTTATGACCTCAGTGCTTGATGTGGCATTCTCAGAAAGTGTGCATCACAATGCTGGGAATATTCAACATGCTGAAGGCCTGGGTTGCTATTCAGAAACACCTTGAAAAGCTGGAGAAGTGAACTGACAGAAAACTCACTAAACTCAACATAAACAAATGTAAAGTTTTGCAGCTGGAAGGAAATAAATCCACACAATGGCTTTGCAGGAAAGGACTCGAGGACTAATGGACAAGTTGACCATGAACCAGCAGTATGCTGCTGTGGGGACAAGGGATAACCACACAATGAGATGCATTAACTAAAGCATTTCCAGTGGGTTGAAGGACATGATTGCTCCCCTCTGCTTAGCCCTTGAGAGGTCTCCTCTAGAGTGTTGTGCCTATTTGGGGATTCTCTGTACAAGGCACTGACATACTGGAGCAAAGGCTATCAGGGGATCATCAGGAGATGGGAAAGCATGAAATATGAAAAAAAAAATCAGAAAACTTGATAATTCAGCTTATAGTGAAGCCTTAGGGGAGCTCCTCAGTTAACTTAATGGGAGGGTATATAAAGAATATGGAGCCATACTCTCCTCAGAGGCGGGACAAGAGGCAATGGATAAAGACAGAACACAGGAATTTCTAGTTAGATGTACATTACATTTTCTTAAACTACAGTGGTGGCCAAACAAACTGGAACAGGCTGCCTAGGCAGGCTCTGGATTCTCCATTCTTGCAGATGCTCAGAACTGTCCTGGCTGAGGCCTGAGCAATCTGATCTAACTGAAGCTGCTTTGAGCAGAGGTCTGGACTAGGTGGTTGGATTTCTACAAGTCTCTTGCAACCTAAATTACTCCAGGATTTTAAGCACGTATTAGAATAATTTTCCCAATTTTTTTGTATCAGTAGCTACCTTTTTTTTTTTTTTTGGCTGGTAAATTAAGAAGCAAAACAATATTAAAAAAATTTTTAATAACAAATATTTGGACTTTTTCACATCCAGCATAAGCCTATGTTTAGCTTATTCACACATTCCTAGTCAATTAAGGATTGAAAATACGAATATCATTCATACTAAGGACATACAAAAAAACACATTCATGCATTGATTGAATCAGACGTCCAATAAAATGGACAGAGTGGCAAAATGATAATGAAACAAGATAATGATTCTGACTCTGCAACTGAAACAACCTTTATGCTGGGCTGGAATACCACATAAGTGTCCACCTCTTCTGACTCAAGTCAGTCTTCTTGGGACTACAGAAAAACTATTCAAATCTAAAGGAATTACTAGATACACACTCTGCTCTATGCATGATTTTTAAAGATTGCCCATATTTAGTCTACCACTTGGAAAACCCAGTATTGAAAACTGAGAAAGACTGCCAGCAGAAAGGACTGCTCCTGCTCTTGCAATCACACTTTAAAGACTTTCATTTAGGAAAAAAGAAATTGAGCAGATAAATATGCCAAACCTGAATTTCCTCAGTCTTTTTCAACCAGCTCACTGATGAGTCAAAATTGTCCCCCCATGTTCTCCTTCACATTTAGGTAATTGCATGTATAATGAATGAGCTAATGTATAATTCTGATGCTAATATTTTTTTCATGACCACATAAGGATGTCTAAACTCATGAGAATCTTCTATCATATACCTTAAGCAATGCTTAATCACAGGAATTACTTGGAATCTGGATTTTAGTTTTCACTTCTTTGGCATTTTTTTAGTTAATCCTGAGCTACCTTGAATTCTACTCTATTTGCACATAAAAAAAAGAAAAAAAGAAAAAAAAACACAACAAAAAACCAAAAGTAAACAAAAAATACCCACGCAAAAAACCCCACAAACAAACAAACAAACAAGCAAACCACCATGAAAAAAAAAATAAAAACAAACGAAACCATCCCAAACAGGCAAGAAAGAGAATCAGTAGTTTTTGAGAGCATACAAACTTTAGATTGATTAACTTCTATGAACTTTGGAAAATTTTAAGATTCATCCATCAGTGATTATAATGTACTTCACACAGAAAAAAAAACACCATTACTTAGAATACATTGACATTTTCAGTGCTAAAATGTTACAACTGTAAGAGTTGACATTTATACAAGTAGCCTTCAAATTCTGAATTTCAGTACAGTTTGTATACTAGGGTAGCAGTAGGCCTTTATTATTAATCATATTTATTAGGAAGAGATTATATGAAGGGTAAAATTCACTACAGTTCTGTTGTACACACTGTTATAAATGTCTCATTTGCTAAAGAACAGGTAAGCATGACAGAATGACAGCAGAAAAAAGGCACAAAACCATGTACAAAAAGAGTTATAGAAGAGTAGTCAACTGTGCAACAGTTTACTAGCAGGGAGAAATAAATGTTATAAAGATGGGGAATGGTCTAAGTTAGGACAGGTTAAGCTGCAGGTAAAAGAAAGTAAAGGCAGAAATAGGATTTCACAAGGGAAATGAGAGTAAGAAACTATGAAAGAACTGAAGTAAAGATTGATTATTTTATGGAGATGGGGAAAGAAAGCAGAGGAACACAGAGCAAACCCCTTATTTTGTAATATATATCAGCAATGAATTTTAGTATCTTCATTCACTCTTTCCACATGGCATTCTGATTATATGCTGCTTTTATATAAAATAATTTACATTTAGCAATGTAATGTCAGCAGCTTGAAGCAGGAGCTCTTAAAAAAGATGAGGGAGACAGAGAGTGCCTGGGCTTTAATTTCACACTCTGCAAATGGCCAACTGTATGAATTAAACCCCAGAAAGTAACTAATTCTCTCTTCAGATTCTTGTTTCCCTTTTTTCAGTGTGTACAGATCATCTCTTCCTCTGTTCCTTTTCTTTATCCAGCACATTGCTTCTGGAAGTCTAGATTTCAATGCTCTCATATAGGACAAGATACAAAAAAGAAAGCAATTCTAGTTCTACCCTATGATGTGCTTCTTCACCAGCACAGGAAAAGAAGGAGGTGCTAATCCCTGCATTCATTTGAATGACCAAAATTGAAAATTCTGGTCAGTCAATCCTCAGAAGTAGAAAACAATATTTTAGGCGTAAGACTAAAGAAGAATACCTGAAAAGGATTAACTTACATGGCTTCCTACAGCACCATAGAATTAGCTCAGTAATTTAGAGGATAACTTCTGCTTTTATTGCCTTGCATAAAAAAATAGTGTCTTCAAGGATGGTTCTAAGGTTATATCCAAACCTGTGCATTAGTCTGGTCTACAATCTATCCTTCCCATAAAACTTCCAGTTACTAATTATCGAAAGATTTCTCCTCCCCTTTAACTAATTTAGCTTTGTTTACTGCCATTATATTCTTAATACTCCCTCTCAGGCACAAAATTATCCTCTCCAGACAAAGAAATCTCAGGCAGGGATTGCACTCCCAGTGTAGGAAAGCACTGTGGAAAGCACTGTGAAAACACAGGCATTTTCAATTCAGTGTTCACCACTAGCAAGGACCCAGCCAATCAATATACAGCTGCTACTAACAAACAAAGGATTCTGTGCTCTGTGAAGTTGGTCAGAACAGCTACTGGGAACTACAAAGGAACTGCACCTTTGCAATCATTATAAGAGCATGATTTAGAAAGGTCCTTCTGGTCACAAATCAAACTGAGAATTTAAGAGCCCAAATATCCTTTAGTTTGTAGACACATCTAGAAGTCCCACAATAATGGCAACAGTTTCTTTTCTTGATAGCACTCATTTTATTCCTTCCATCATGAAGCATTACTTGTATTATGTCTAGGACAACAACCAACATTTTTTCCATTCATAGCTTCTCTCAGTCAGCAGGGACACCTCCATACTTGATTGGCACAAAAAGATTGTACTGTGTCCTGCATACCTGACATAAGAACAGCCTCAATGTTCCCATTAGTTTTTTTCTTGCTAAGGAAAAGGTCTAGCAAAATTTCATGGATATAGTCTATAAAGAGAATAATGGGCAGCACCAAATTTTTTACTATAACACAGAAGAGGGGAGATGCAGGTACAAAGTGATTCTGTCTTTTCCTTCCAACGTCCACAGGAAAATCAACAAATCCTTTTAGCAGGGCTCTTGGAGTCTGTTAGCTTCACAGAATTATAGAATAATAGGGGTAGAAAAGACCATGTTGCCATGCACCTGATCCATTAAAAACTTGAACTGCGTCATAGGCTTGCATAGTTGACTTATATCAGAAAAACACATTTAAGATTCAAAGCTATCTGAGAGCTCTAGAAAATATTCCAATTTTCCATATTAAGAGCAAAACTCTGTCTTTCCTTTTCTTATTATTAATGTTATATATTTTTTATTATTCTTACTATTATATTTTCAATTATTAAACTGTTCTCATCTTGACCCACAAGTTTCTGATTCTCCTCCCCATCTCAGTTAACAGGGTCAGAGAAGGTGAGAGAGCAGTTGCATGGTACTAATTTTGGGCCAGAGCTTAAAAGAACAGAAGGAAAGGGGGGTGAGGACAGACAAAGTGAGATGGAGTGAGCACAGGTGAGAAAGGGCAAGGCAAGGCAAGTGAACAATGAGCCAAAAGGACAGCAACTTTGCCACACAATTGTCCCCTAGAGATAAGAGAAAAAAACCCAAAACAACATGATCACACTTACTTCAAAGGCTTTCTAAAAGTATACACAATTTTGAGAGGAGAAAATGAGTTGAGGAAACTACAGGTGATAAGAAAAATAAGACTGATCTGCAGAGAATCTGTTGGAAGAATAAGCAGAAAAGAAGCAGTTATTTCATACTGTACTTCCTACTTTCAAGCTCTGCCTTTAAGCTATGGATTGGTGTGTCAATTTCAGTTATCTGAAAGAAAATATAGAACCAAACAATGATGTCTTGAATAGAGACGTTTCTGCACAGCATTATTGGCAAGTATTATAATCAATAATTCATTGATAAAAGTTAATTTCTGCAAAATGTTTACTATAGAATATAGAGGAATGCATTTGTAGACTAACAGATTTTGACCATTCACGTGAGTGACATTAAAAATTGCAGGCTGATTTCATAAAGCACTGATTTTAAATCAATGAGTGAGCAGGGATTTAATTTGCATGCCAAAAAGCTGTAGAGCCTTACTTCCAACAACTAAATTCTCCTAACATGATGTAGAATTTACCATATGTCATATGCCTTCAAGCAAATCACACTGAACCTCCACCTAAGCCTTTATCTTCTTTATTCTAGGAGTGCTTCTTGCTTAACTATATCAGAATAGTTAGGGGAAAATAAAGATTTTTGTTAATCTTTGCATTTCCCCCAGTAAAAGCATTTCATAAATTATATGGAAATAGATTATGAGATATTTGGAGTGTATCATAGTGTCTCCCTTCAAAATATGAGCTGGGTTACTTTCCTCATCCAGTTTTCTAATCACTCTAAGGTGAATTACTCATCCTACATTTAGAAAATATAGGCTTATGTTCCTTTTGTATCTGAGCATCTGCAACAATCACTGAAGAGGGATGCAAAATATTCATGGAAATGACTGCAGAGTGAGGAAAAAAAATCAACCTAGCTACCAACCACTAAATACCTAGTTTGGGTAGGATTCAGTAGTGAACTCCTGAGCTCAAGTCCTGGCTCTTTTCCAGGCCAGGCAAAAATCATGATCTGCCTTCTCCCACATTCCATTGGAAGGGCCTCTAATGATTAAATCACTCACTTTATCTCTGTTTCAAGATCAAGAAATTCTCCTGGTTCATAAGTAGAAAACTGTTCTTTAAAAGGCTATTATTAGAAACTCACAGGTTTCAAATGAGGCATTTCACTTTACAACTTATCAAAAAAAAAGAAAAACCAAAAGCAAATTGCCCATTCTCCTCAACCAGTTCTCACCACCCAGCAGCCCTTCTGCTCAAGAAGCTATCACATTTTTTGCAGGCTCATCTCATGTTGACTCTGAGTGAGTTTCATATAACTTTCTTTTCTCCATTTTATTTGTTTCTCTCAAATTAGTCCTGAAAAAGATGAAGTCAAAAAACATGCAGGCAATCCATCCTTTGAAAACTACTTGTCATGTAACATACACATGGATTCTGTGTTAAAACCCTCTGAATTTCCACCAGAAAGTGAGATCCCTATCCAATATCTGTAGAGATATACAAAATTTTGTAGTAAAAATAAGATCTCACCAAAGATGGAACCACACCTGCGCTTGACACAATACCGGTGCAAGATGCCTTTTAAGTCTCAATACTCTCACTGGCAATCCCAGAAATTTAGGACAAGCTGATTAAGAAATCCAAATATTTTCTTTAAACAGCAAGAGGATCTTAAACCCTACCTAAATCATGCCTCATTGCAGAAGGACTTACACCACTTTGCTGCAGGCAGAAGATCATTAAATGGCAGCAAGTCATAGTGGTGTTCAGTTGAGTACAGAATCAACACCACCTGGAAGCCCCTATTCCCAGCTCTCCTAGGAGAGCCCACAACATTTGTAGCTGGTGCAAATTCACAGTAAGAAGACAGGCACTTAAGGATACAGTAAAGAGAGAAATATAAAGAAAGTCCAGATAGCATGGAATTCCATTCCACTTAGCTTTAAAACATAAGTTGAATGCGCTACCAGCCACTTATCTGTCTTATCTTGTCCTGGGGTCCATCAGGCACAGATACCAGCCAGATGAGGGTGGTGATTGTCACATTCTGCTCTGCACTGGGGCACCCTCAGCTCAAGTCCTGTGTGCAGTTTAGAGCATCACAATATAAGAAAAATATTAAACTGTTTGAGATTATCCAAAGTAGGAACATGAGGATGTTGAATGGCCTTGAGGAGAAGCTGCATGAGAAGTGTCTGAGGTCACTTGGTCTGTTCAGACTGAGAGGAGACCTCAGTGCAGTCCACAGCTTTCTCATGAGGGGAAGCTCAGGAGCAGACACTGATCTCTTCTCTCTGGGGACTTGTGACATGACCCAGGGAATGGCATGAAAGTGTGTCAGGGAAGGTTTAGGTTGGATATTAGGGAAAGTTTCTTCACACAGAGTGTCTTTGGGCACTGGAACAGACTCCCCAGGGCAGTGGTCACAGCAGCAATCCTGACAGAATGTTCCACTGGAGCACCATTCTGCTGCTTCAAATTCAAGGTCTTCCTGTTGGGCCCCTACAAGCAGCTGCCTGTACTACAATAGCAAGAAGAAAACACCTGTACCAAATAAAGAGCCTCAGATCAGAGACACTGTGTGTATGTTGAAGGAAGAACTATTTTTTCAAAACCATGGTAGACTATCAAGAAATGCAGGACTGTTTTACCATGCCTGAGTGAATGAAAAAAAAATCATAACCTGGACTTTTCAACTCCCTCCTCCTTGCTGCTGCATTAAAGCAAGATCACTAGGAGAACAGAACACTGCTCTTTTACACCAGCTGCAGTAGCTTAAATGTAAGCTCTCCAGAAAATCTGGCACAAACTCACACTAAAACATGTACAACACAGGTGCAATCAGAGACTTAAGCTGCTAAAACCACTTTTTTCTGCAGAGCATGTGCAAACAGACTTGCAGGCAGATTTTCTCAGGGAAAACAGAAGGCATTTCTGACATACAGGAAATGCACCATTCTTCCCTCTTCTAAAGCCTTAAAATTTAATGTCATTTCTAACTAGCATGACATAGCAAAGCTTGGTGACAGGTGGAAAGTCGCTTGCTTTTGAAAGTGACTGTTCCTGTGTTTGCTTCAGAGCCAAACCACTGTCTGAACTGCCTTTGGAGAAGTTTTATATATCTGCTGCTCCTTACAATATTAATCTGAAATCCACTATTTATAAAGAAAAATATTACATTGATGTTTAATTAGATTATAGCATCAACCCCTAGTACTTATACCCTAATTCCACCATTTTCATTTTAGTTTTCTAGTCCATAATAGAGCCACAGGAACAAATTACTAGATAAAGTTAAAACTGCCTTCAGTCTTCTGTGTAAAACTGACCCTGTCCTCCATCTCATTCTTGCAAATGCTCAGTTCAAACAAATGGAGATTTAGCCCATGGACAAGCTTCAAATTCTGAATGAAAATGGAAGCTGAGCCTTATAAGACTCCATTAGAAACAAAATCTTCAAAAAGCACTTTCAAATCCAGTTCCTGACTTTAGCTTTCATGTGATACTTGGCATAAATCAGATCTCTTTTTTAGGAGCTGACAGATTTTTGGCATGTGCCTCAATTTAATTTAATTATGATTTTGCTAGTTTGTTTGTCATTTTTTTCAAAGCATTTTACAAAGATCCTCCTAACTCTAGACCTATAAAGAGTGTAAAACTTGAGGGATTCTAATATGTTATCACTGCCTATATTTGTACAGGCTGAAATATATTAGCAACAGAACACAAAAAAACAATTCCACATGTAAGAGGTGGTAAGATATGTAGAAAGAAGCCACATTCCTACACTACTGTGTCAACAAAAACTTCGTGTATAAATCTGAGATAAGCCAAAGAATTTACACAAGTTGACAATTCAGTGTATCAGCTATCATTATCTAAAACAATCACACAATACCAGTTGTGCCAGACTTTTTGAAAATCCAGAAGAAATTCTCAAGCAATTTTTTTAATCCGCCTCTTTTCAGTTAGCTAACCTGGCTGTGCCACAATCTGTCAAAAGCTTTGTATGCTGGTCCAGCTAGGCAGCTCTCAAAATACAGGTCCACTTTTCTCTTTTTAAAATAATCTCCCAGGCTTCCTGTATTTGTTTTTACTTTCCTTTTCTTTATGCCATTTTTACAGTACTATACAGATGGCAAAATGCTCAGACCTATTTACATAAATACAATTTCAGACACCAGAGAGTTAGAGAACACATTGCAGGGAAAACAATGAAGATAAACAGATTTCAGGTAAGTGCAATCAAACAATCTTGCACTCTTTTCCCCCCCTTTTTTTTTCTAATATACTCTGCAAAAGAATAATATACTAAATTATAATATTATTCAAAATAAAAACTCCTAGTATCTAACCTTTTAATCTGGAAACAATAAAAAGCACTTTAGGTAAAAGGAAATATGAAATATGAAAGCAGCAGGCTAGTACAGATCACCACATTTCCATTTACGTTGATTAATTCAACCATTTATGTCAGAAACCGAGTCCCCTGTGGAATTCAGACCGCAGTATCAGGCACCAGGCAGATCCTTTGCTACTGTATACATCTCCTACTTATCTGGCCCCATCCAGCACAGAAGAAACTCCTCAATTTACAGGTGTTTCACTTTGCACTCTCCACACAGTGCAAATTCAAAGAAAAGACAGAAGGCAGTGAGGATCCAACATGTTCTAGTGCCAAAATCAACTTTGGGTAATTTTGGGTCTTATAATTAGACTCTCAGTGTGGAATATTTTAGGAGAACATGGCTCAAAATTATTCCTGGCATAGTTGTATTCACTTTCTGAGAGATTAATTTAGCTCTTTTATTGTTTATGCTGTTGCATATATATGCATTGCACATAGGTATCAGAATAAGTCAGAAACAGAGACAAAATCATTGACTGCGTTTACCTCAATCACTATGTATGCCCTAATTGAATCACAAGCAAAAATGATTGCATGAACTGAATTTATCCAAAATTGATAGTCTGATTTCAAATCAGCATTGAGCCTACATTATTCTGACCAAACAATATAGCTTGATAGCTCATCTTAGTGTCTAATGAAGTAACATTTGCATAATGCATGAATCCAATTTAGGAAAATTGAAACTGCTTTGCCTTAAAGATGGCCAGATGTTTAGTGAGCATGTGCTCGAGGGACAAGTTCACCCAGAGAAATGAAGACCAAGACCGAGACAGATAAGCAAGGAGGAAATTTTTTATTTCCATTTGCAGTGGGGAAGACCAGCAAGCATTTGGTGATCCCAATTCTTCAGTTACTGGGAGCAGTACAATTAAGAAATCGGCACTCTTAGACAAACAAAAAAAAGCTTTTTTGATTCCAATATAATAATCTCTATAAATTGAAAGACTAGGATCATATCTTTCTATAATTCACGACTTTGACTGCTTTTTAATTTGACCTCAACCTACAGGCCTTCTAGGTAATGAAAAGCACATGCTGTGCACACTGCAGCAAATGTACCTCAGGGAAATATCTACCTGGAAAGCCATTTGAAAGCATAGAGCTGTCAGAGTCTGATATATGGAGTGTGTGTAAGCAGATGACAGTTATTTCTTTGTCTCAGTTAGCCAACACACTTTACCAAACATGAACTATCAGCCAAAGCTCACTGTCCCTGGAGTTCACTAGCTACTGTTTCCAAGAACGATTTTGAAAGGCAAGGTCTGAAAACAGAGGTAACTTATTGGTCAGACAATACACGTGGAAAAAGTAATAAAATCTTGTGTACACATGTCCTTTTTCTTATCTGAGCAAGCCATTGCAAACTTCTAGCCTGCTTAGATAAACATATTCTGGGTAAAAACAAGATTCATTAATGAACAGACAACAGAGAGCAAGGTTAGTACATACAGACTGAAGCAGAAAAAGATGCAACACACAGGAAAGGTGAGGAGCAGTTACCACTTGCAGAGATTACCAGGAGCACAAGTAGAGAGCCACAATACCCGTGTCACTTTTGAGCTTGTGCTTTTCTGTATTCAATGGGACTATGACATTTAGTTTCCAGGATTCTTCTTTTGAAGGATTTAGTAATCCCTCTTGAGGAGAAGGACCGGGAGGTCTGAAATAGCATGGCTGTCTTATGAAATGTTCTCAAAATAGTATCCAACCATTTTTGGCCTTCCTCCTGTCTTGCAGTTCCCTGTGCTGCATCACATTTATTCTGTTTCTCACATACAGTCTTCACAGGAACTTTTGGCTTCATAGAAGAATAGTAATATGGAAGCAGATTACATGACAGGGTAATCATCACTGTGTCTATGTCAACATGATGAAGAGTCTGCAAGACCAAGTGTCTTTTCCATTTTTCTTTCTAACAGCTGGCCTAAACTCTTTCCTTCAAACATAGTTATTTGAAAATTCAAATCAAAGCAGGTACAACAACCCTATTATTATTACATATTTTTTGTTTAGGCCAGAATTCCTAGGGGAGAATACTTACCAAAATCATACCAGATTTCTTCTGGTATGCAATGAATCATACAGATTTCTTCTAAATTTCTAATCTCACCTTATTCAAATATTCACTAACTATGCAAGGAAAATATCAGTGGAGGTGATGTAACTGTTTAACAACCACTGGCATTTATGTTAAGCTAGACGCTGTAAGAAAGAGCTTGACACCCGCATACTTCTATGAACCTATTGCAATTTTCCTAAATCTGACCTGACAAATAGAGGACCACATTCACAAAGACATGAAGGCTAGGTATTTAATATCTCCCATTACTAAGTTTCTTAAATACTTTTAAAAATTCTGTTCTCCTTGAAAAATACATGAAAGGCAATTGCAAGAAAGCAAGAATCAGTTATCCCTGCTCCCAAATATCCCAAGAAATGAAATTTGCTAGATAAGTTATGGGGTAAGCACAGGAAACAGTTAGAAAGGAAGACAGCAGTTTCTTTGGTTTAAGAATCTTACAACAGCCTTGAGAATTTATTCTCCTAGACCCCTGAATAGTTTCCATATCTTTACCATTTATAACTTTTAAAAACCCTCAAACAACAGCTAGTAAAATTCTTATATTACCATTTAAAATACCTGTTGCTAGTTTTAAAGCAGAAACTACATTTTTATGTCTGAGATGTTTAACTAAAACATATCCAAAGCTCTGTGGTCAAAACTCTCTGCTTCTGTGTAGTGTACAAAATGTTAATAGTAGTTATGATTACAGCATCCTCTCACAAAATTTCTTCAGCCTTCAAGGGTTGCAAATGAAATCTGCAGAAGCAGGAAAAGAGCCACAAAGTTTTATGAGAAGGTAGAAGTTTTAAGTGTAGAAAGCAGCTTGCCCAATTCAGCATAGTATGTAACAGAACCACCTGTATCTTAAGCCTGATGAAAGGCAAACACAAAAGAAGACTGTGGGGGAAAGAACATTGAGGAAACTTTCTATGAAAATATATAAAGAACCTAGAATATCACTTTTTTTTGACCGCATAAAAGTCCCTTTTCAAGACCAAGAAAGCAATAAATTAGGACTACTTTAATTTAAAAGGAGGAAAGTGTACCGTGTTAGCCAAAGCATGGAAGTGCTGGGATAGAATGCAACCCTGCAGGCTGTAGAGCTTTTTAATTGCAGAAACCAAGCATTTGTATTATTCTTCAGTTCTGTGTAGGCATTCATCAGAAATACCTTTTCTGTACCAGAAAAAGCATATCTGGGAGTTCTTAAGAGTAAAGGGACACCATGCTCACTAAAAAAGCTTGAAAGGAAATGTAATGCAATTCTCTAAACCTTATTTTTCAGCAATCTGACAAAAAAGGAAATTATGTCCAATTAGACTGATGATAAGCTGTCTTATGGGAAAAAAATATGTAAGGAGGGGGATTCTTCTGGAATTTGCTCATTGCAATAATAATGTGGAAAATGCAAATCCTTGTTCCGGCATTCAAATCATGCTGATGAATAGTACTCATTCTTTACCAAGCAAAAAACCTTACAGAAAACTAAAGATGATTCTGTGGCCCAATAACAGTTTATAGGTGGTCCCCCTGTATTCAGCTATTTCTTCCTAACTACCAAGCACATTTATAATACTGCTGGAATTGCTCTATGAATGCTGTGAGATCTAGATCTACATTCCCAGAAAGTTATACCATGAAGTCTTACAACAATTTGTCATTAGTACATCTCTATTACTTACAGAAAAAATCAGCAACATCCATTTGCTTCCTGAATAAATCCATAACTGAAAGCACTAGGGAAGACCAAACTCTCAAAACCGTGGTTTAAATTACATCAATATCATTCAGGAATCCAGTAAACAGGTCAACACAAAAGTAATTACTCCTTCATGAAGCAATCATCAAAAGCTCAAACTTTAAAACAAAGTTAATAAACATTTGACCACTCAAAAATGAAACTGATTTAAGCCAAGAGATTTTCATTTTACCTAAAACTAATTCAATACCTTTTACAGCAATTTAGCCATAGTTTTTCTAAACTAACTTTCCCAAATGTTGGCAATAAAGAATGTGAGGCTATGTATCACTGAACAGACAAGAAGGTCAACTACTACTTTGTAAAGGAACTTAAACACTGAATGCACTAATTCTAAAGCCTAAGGTCTGCAGGCCCAAGAAATAGGTTAGTAAAGTGGAAGAAATCAAGCTTTTAAAACTGTGACTACGCTGGAAAGGAATTTCTTACCACTTTTTGTGTGAAGGCTAATAACTTACCTCAAAAAGGAGGTAACTATTAGATATTGCCATGCTGTTTATCTATGGAAAAAACATTCAGCCTACCTGCTCTTCAAATCTTTTTTAATGCCCACTACTGAGCTGATGAGACATTTCAGTTTCCTGTCTTACTGAAATTAAATTGGTCATTTGTCATATACCTTTTGAGACAACACTAAGGCTAAGTTCATCCATATTTGACAATCTTCTTGAATTCTGATAAGAAAGAGCAGAAGACCTAAGATCAGCCCATTACCAAAGACTTGTGACAGAATCTATCATTCCTCCAAGAAGTAAACTGGATTTCCTGCCAATGCAGTAAATTATGGCAGTATGTATTTTACTGCTGCACATCACAGCACACAAGCTGCATTGCAGAAAAATGAACATTACTCTAGTCCATCCCATTGCACCTCAAACAAGGGCAGCCTAAGGCCCTTCTTTATCCAAGTCTCTATCTCCCAGGCCCCGTTTTAGTTACACAAAGTGGAGCTCTAGAAAAGACCAAATGTAGAAGCTGCCAAGGTGATATGTGAAAAAATCAATCTATGTTCATTTCCCCAGCCCCAACTTTCTCTTTTCCAGTCAGTTTCACATTTGAGATTATATGAGCCTCTCAAAAGGTCAGTGATAGAACAGAAGCCACAGATAGATTCAAGTTTCATTTTATTACTACTACCTCCCAGAAACATTTTCATAGTGAGGCACTGACTGCCAGAGCTTAAGGCAACAAGAACAAGCCTCTAGGAGAGGTGATTTTGTTTTATCAAAAAAAAGTCCATTCATCTTAAAAGTTTTCTATAATGCATATATTTTTTTTATCATGAGAGATCCAAACTTAATGACAGTATATAAATGTGCTCTAGAAACAAGAACAGTAACCTGATCATAATCTAGAAAAATGTGTAAGTGTATGATTAGTACATTAATAAACAAACAGGCTCGCTCAGACTAGAATTTAGTCCAGTACATTCTCTTACATCACAGAGCACAAAAGAAGCTTGTAAGATTTTCAGGGAAAAATACAAATAACCCAAGGCATTCCATTATTTTAGTGATTATCTGAACTCATCAACTGGAAAACTCCCTCTTCAAAAATAACTGAAACCATCTCCCTACACAATTCCTTTATAAATAGATTAGGTAAGATAGTGAGATAAAGTTAGAAAAACACACTTCAAGTTAGCAATGAACAAGGCATCAGCCTTGTGCTCAAACAGGGACTTGCACTATCTTTGAGAAGATGTCTGTGAATTAAATACTTGGGGTATTTCACAGTGGGCTGAAAATGGGATGAAATCTGGCTATAAAGTAGTTTTGCCATATGATAGAAAGATTCACCAGACTATGTTTCTATAATTAGAAACAGCTGTTATAACAATAATTTTAACTATCAAACAAATAGACACAAAAGACTGAAAGCATACAAGAAATTCAGGCTTAATCATAAGCTTTGAGTAGTATTTTAGAAAAGTCTCCAGATCAAGACTATTCTTTTAGATACCTATAGTGTCCAGTGGAGAAGCAAAATGAGCATGTGGGGACTTTGAAATTGAAGTTCAAAGAAGTCTACCAATACATTAAGTCGTAAAATAGAGTAAAAAGTGCTTTTATATTAGGACACTTAACAAATGGGAAATATAGCACCCATAAAGATTATGACATAGCCTAGAGAGTGGACAATAGAATGAAGTGATGAAATACATAAAAGAAACACTGAATTGCCATTTAAGAATCATTGAGAATAAATAGATGACCATATATCCAGCAGATAACCAATTACTCTTTATATGGACAGGTAAGTACAGTTTATAAGGTTGCTTCTCACACTCTCTTCAACATTCTTTTTGCACAGCTGTGTTAAAATGAGATTCCAGTTGCAAAAACCACACAGGTGTAAAATTCTTCCTTCATGAACAATTTGTGCAGCAGTCTCAGATTCTTGTAGCTACTCAGTTAACCCTATATGTGTGAATGCACAAATACACAGGCTTTGATGCCACTGAGGTTTAATAGTCTATTTAATCTCAGTGTTTACCTTTCTGTCTCATGTAGCTACTTCTAGGGGATTTTTCTCCCCTCTATTTATGTCTAGTTCCCAGTTTGTACATTGGTCTCTTTCCTTTTTCTGTTATTTTATAGACAAGCCAGTATTGTTTATCTGTACAAAATCAGGCTACAGTAAGCCACATTAAGACTATGTTTTACAAGACAATTTATAAACCTTTAGAGATATTGACAAAAACAAGAGGGTTGACAAAAAATGGATCATGGATTTTAATGCAAAAGCATATGCTTAGTGAGCACCACTGTCAATGAAAAATCTAAAGAAAAAAAATTAAAAGACAGATATATAAAAAATTGAGTGAAACAGCATTCATACATCTAGTTTAAAATATAAAGCATTTGGAATTTTTTTTTAAAACTGCAAGTTAATTCTAAAATTGAAAAAATTAATTAAAAGAAGCTGTTTTGAAGATCCTTTAGATTTCCTAATATAGTGGAAGAGTGTTCATTATAATTACAGATATAACAAAGTTTTTCAAAAAGAAAATGTTGAATTAAAATCTTGCATCCAGAATGCAAGGTCTCTAATGACATTGCACCTTGAAATGGAAAATTGCAAATTTCTTTAATTTACTTTATTAAATTATGAAAGTCAAGACAAAGAGATATAGTGTGCATATAGGAACATATAATTTGGCTCATGGCATGCATTTGTCATTTATTTTTAAATAAACCAGGTTTTCTATCCTTTAAATTAGTCTCAGCTCACATCCTGTTATATTTTTGATAAAGGACAGGCATCAAGATATTTATACATAAGATGGCTTTCATTTATTAGAAAGACAGCCTAAAATTTTTGAATGAGCATTCATGTATCTTGGAATTTTAAATTTCAGAATACTCATGTATATCAATAACATCTACCATTTCATAACATCATGCCATAACTCAAAATGCTAAAATTACTTCTTTAAAGCTACTGCCACTCGCAACCACTTCCTAGTATCACTCAGTTCATGATTCAGTCTGTTTTTCTTGTCTATTATTATACAATACCTATTTCTTCACATCAGGTTTTTTTAAACCATGACCCAAAGAAATCTTTTATATCACAGACAAAGGAAGAGTCTCCCCTGTCTATTCAGAAAACAAGTTTCTATTGTCTTCATAAGGATATTATAATGATGAATCTCTAATAGAAGAGCATCCACATTACTGTTTGATTTTTTCTGGTAATCTTGAGGTTTAAAATAGACATAGTGAAAGTACCTACAAAATGAGTCACTGATAAGACTTTTAGGGGAATTGGCAGAAACTGTCTGGAAACAGTCTGAAATGCAGGGTTAGCCATATATTCCTGTGGATTTTGCTGTCTTTGACAAGAACACTACCTCTCCTTTGACTTGAAGCCCATTTGAAGGGGTCCCTAACATTTCTTCCCCTTGTGGCAGTTACATCCTCAGTCTAAAAAGTTTAATTCATCCTTTTATTCACATACAATTCATCCAAGTTTAACTTTGCTACAAGTAGGTGTCTGATAGCAACTGTCTTTTTCCTGACTATTAAAGAAACAGATATTAATATTCATAACTCAAGTCTAAGCATAATTGCAACAGTTAATGAAATCTGAAAAGCTTTGCTCTACAAAATTGGCTTGAACATTCGGCTGAACACCCATTGAAAAAATATCTTAAAGAAAATTATTTCTTAGGTTTCACCCACTAGATGAAAATCACTGATGAAAACTGATCAGAAAATATACATGCAGAGCTTGATTTCTAGAGAACCTCACATGATTTTTCCCTCACAAGTACTGCAGACCAAGAAAAAGGTAATTGAGCTAAGGTCTAAGTTTGGAAGTACACAGCTGGAAAGTCCGCCCTGTACGTGTTGATGATCTCACTCTTGAAGAGATGGAAATCAATGTAATCATCGTTCTTTTTGCTCAATCAACCAACACTTTACCGACTTGCCTGGACAGAACAGCTAAACTTTTAATAATAATTTAGGGGAGAAAAGTTTAAAGTTCTTGTCCTGGTGAGAAAAAGAGCATAGGTGGATTCTACCAATAATCTCCTTGTTTTTTCCTTCTGAAATGGGATTTTCATGCACATTCCTCTCCCTTTTAAACTTTAGTTATATGACAGACATCAGACTGAAGATGGTCCCTTCCTTCCTCTTCCTCTGACACAGGTAATTTCTTGCTACTATTTCTGTTCAGCACTTTACATTCAGCACCCATGGTTCAGTGATTCACAGTCTACATAAGAAACTGCTTACTTAAAAGTAAAAAAATTATTTTTAATTCCAAGAAAAGTTTGATTTTTTTCTTCCAGTAGACCAAAAGATGGCTACTAAATACTGTAGCCAAACAGTTGAAATTACACAAACTAGGGGAAAAGAAGCTTCCCAGTCAGTTCTGCCACTGCAGAGACAAGCCATCATACAGCACAGTGGCTTGCAATTTTGTGAGGACTTACCATCTTCACTGCAAATTTGAGACTGCAAGATCATTAATGCTCTCTTATGTATGTTTGGACAAACTCCAAAGTAACAGAGCAGAAATTGAGCTTTTGGACAAAAGTTTGCTACATTTGAGTGCCTAGTATTAATTTCCTATATTGGCAATTAGGTTTGAGAACTAAGTTCAAAAGTACTAAGGTAGTTCAGATTCAGTTTCAGTGGGAGGTACTGTCCACAAGCACATCTGAAATAAGGTCCATTTCTATTCAAAAATTTAAATATAGCTTTAAGCAGTCTTGAGTCCTTAAAACTTTGGATACCTAAAGTTTGTATTTCATTATTTTATTTATTATTCTTCCCTTACACATTACACATATTTTTTCTTTAGCTGCAACCAAGAAGTATCTCAATGTCATACACTCATTAACTATCCTAACAGGACCATTTACTATAAAAGAGATACAATATGCATTTTTAAAACTGGTGTTTTGGTGCATTTATCTGCTTTGGAGCCATAGGGTATCTTAAAGTTAATGCATAAGTAGACTGTGCTACAATAATCTTCTAAAACCCACTGATTTCTCCTATCACTAAGTTTTCCTTCTTTCTACCTGAAGTAGTTTTGATGAAGTGCTTTCTTATTATTCACATACATCTCCAGCACCCCGAAATTCTACTTACAAACTAATTCAGAGAGGCAAAGAGCAAAAACACATTGTCCCCATTGTTTTTAAACAGAGCACCCATTCCTAGAGTAAATGCAAGCCAGAGGACCTTCCAATAAATTATTCTCCAGAGAAGTGATTATGGTAGGCCATCAGGGAAGAGCAAGATAATTAGCTATTTATTAGTTCAAGAATGGAGCAGCTACTCCCATTGCTTGACATTCAGTGCTTCACATGAAATATCAATCAACACATTTCACAGTCGTTGAATATAACACCAAGTTGTCCACAGCACATAATTTGTTCTGTATTTACTTGCCAGATTTTCCACTGCCAGGGTGCATAGGAGTCTCTGACCACCTTGTATTCCATATGCTACAATGACTTTCCTTCTTTCATATTTATAGGCAAAACCAAATAATAAGGCTGAACAGACACCTTTTAAATTCAGGAGCTTCTCTTCCAAAAATACAAAAGATACATGCAATGCATTCATTAGATTTTTATAGGAACAATGTACATGGCAGCCTTTGAATGCCATTGTGGAAAAGACACATTGCTTTGAAGAGGTTATTTTAAAATCTTTAAGCACAGTACGATATTAACAGGTCCTCCTTTCCCAAGTTGTATTAAAAAAAAAAAAAAAAAGTCAACCTAATTTAGGAAGACGAATAATATGATGAATCTAAACTCAGAAGCTGCACAAGCAGCCACAGTTACCCATAGCCCTCTAGCTACATAAACATTCAGCTTGCTTTCTAAATCTGAATGTGTTGCTGCAGCACTGAGGAAAGACCTGGAGTTCAGACTGTAACAACTGACTGACCATAGGTTTATTATTGCCACACTATCACACACTTTCAGTTTCTCTTGCCTTTACACATGCAGCACATCTATGTACAACTTCTTCAAAATTATACTTTAACATTCAAGATTGTTGGTAACTCAATGAAAGAAAAGCAACCACTGAAGAGATGATGAATTCCAAATAAATATGCTGTTATTATATGATGACTTTCATTAACTCCACATTATGAAGCTCTGTATATTTGATTGCCTCTTGAAACAACAGCTCAAGAGTTTTCTTGAAAATGGCTTTACTTCATACTTTTTTTCCCTAAGATGGCGATTTTACCACAGAAGATCTACCAGTATTTTTCAATAGACAACACAGAACATAATATTGCTTGTGTCTCTTGATGAGACACAGAAAACAGAATTATAGCTGAAAACAGGACTAAATCAGAATCAAATCAACTTATCACTGTGATATTTATTGTCTTTTTCAAAAGTTAGTATTGATGCCAAGATCAGCAATCCAGATAAAAATCTTTGTAAGTAAGTCACTTACCATATTTATTGATGATACAGGACCAATGCTGTTAACATAGATGTCAACATCAATAACTGTTGGTTTTACTGTGGAGAAAAAAAAATTAGTATTATTTTGTAGACAAGATAAATAATCACTTTAAATACTTTTCCCCCCAATAACTATAAGGTCTTTTTTTCAGGTAAAACTACTGAGAAATATAGATAATGTATTTTTAGGAAATCATGGTTCTATTCCTCCTACCCAACAAAAAAATTTTGCATAAATTAAAACCTGTACCACTTTACCATCATGATTCCAGTTTGTCTCAGCAGCAATTTGTTAAAAGAAACTTTCAGTGCTAGGCACAGTAACTCAAAGTCAAGCTCAAACTTAAGATGTTGACGAAAGTAGTAGATGAAAGTAGAAATATGGCAACATATTACTTATTTACTTTGCCTCCACATTCAGGTCCTTTAGCCTGTTTGTTCCACATCAAAACAATCTTCCCAGATTTCTGCATCTCATCAGCCCTGAAATCGTCCTAACTTAGAGTAAAATCTGAAAATCTATGAAATCTGATTAGCCAAATTTAAGCAACTCTTCTTTCAATTTAGACTCATTCCCTTCAGTCCACATTGCCTTTGCACTCTTTCATTCATAAGCTTTTCAATTTGATTTGGTTTAGTCAATGCACATTCCTCATCTTCCATGTTTTCAGACTTCCAGGACTTAATAAGCCAAGAAAAGCTCTGTATTCCTTTCCTTTGCTGAGGCCACTAGGATTTCTCTTTCTTTCAGCATCTTTGGTGTCAGTGTAGCTGCTGGACATTTTTGAGCTCTTATTGGTGACATAACCTAACTCTAAAATAATGCCACTCTTACACCAAAAGACACATTATTTTTTTTTACATATACTGCCATTCTTCCAACCCCACAGGGTATATATTAAGCTCTAAATTGAGATCTAAATTAGTGGCTTACTTTCTCCAGAGCTAGCTGACTCAAAACTAAGTATAAAGAATAAATGCTGTTTTAAGCTGCATAGTGAGAATTGATGCAAACTTGCCTCTAGTAAGCCAACAGCTTCTGTTGGACATCTTTCTTTCCCACAGAATCACCTTCTCCTCTACGTGGTTTTCAAGAACCTCCAGAGAATATTCAAACCAGTAAAGTTTGGGAACTGTGTTGGACTTTTTTCACTAACCCCCAAGCCTCCTAGAATGAGGAAATGCAAGCATATCAGCCATTCCAAACTCAGAAAGCTTTCCTCTGGGAAGCTGCTGAGCAGAGAAGTGAGGAACAGTTAAATACCAAGGTTCTGTTGGAAGCTTATCTCTGGAAACTATCAGTCAATTGGTCTAAAGCCATCTGGCACAAAGCTGAAGATAGACAGAAATCTTCACATGTAAAGATGAATATTTTTTGCCTGCATCCCCCAAATTTCAGACTATCAAAGAGGTGTCAAGTAGTTTAAATGTACTTGAAAATTTAGATGGTTATGAAAAAAGGAATTTGCATGCTGGTTTGTCCTTTAAGGCTTTGGTATGTACATATCATTAAGAAGGCTATATCCCCTGTTGCAAAAACCAGACATTGAACTAGGTACAAATAGTGGTTAAAGATGATAACCGTTCTCTCTAATTCATTAAGTAACACATACTTCTTGACTGTGTATGGTCAGAACATCCAGGATTATTTAAGGTCATGGTTTCAAACAGTCTGAGGTACTGGCTGATAAACTCAGATCTCCCCTTCAGCAAAAGAAAATGTGAATTCAGCTGAACAAGTTCAGCTGATTAAAGCAATTCTAATTGTACCCAGCTAATAACTAAATAGGAGTCTAGCAGCTTCTGGTAATGAGTTGCCTCAAAATGCAGTAATAAATGTCATTACACAGGAATTGGTAATAGCAAGGAACTACAGCTAGCTCTTCCACCAGAACAGCATTCATGGAATAAAGAGCTCTAAGCATTATAGGGTTTACGCACGTGTCTACCTGGGAGCTCAAGGCTAAGGAGTTTGGTAACCATTAATGGCACTAGACTTAAAGATGCAAATTGGCATGCAATTGAATCTTGGCAGGATCAGGAAGAAAATTCAGGACAAAATTTCAGAGTGCTTAAAATCTGTTTTTGTTTAATCATTGCAGTTAAGTATATAAATAGAATACGAGGTGATAATTTCTCCTGAATGTGCTGGACAAAATTCTCTTACAGTGCAAAAAAATTTTAATAAAATAAAATTAAGCACTGCTTGTTAATGGTAAAGAGAATTTGATCTTACAGTAAAGGTCTAACCTTGAAACAGAATACTAAAAACAGTCACTTCTATCAGACATTTCCGGTGAAATTCAAATAAAAAAAAAAAAAATACAGGTAAGCTATTGTCCTTGTTCAATTTTTAAAAGGTAAAAAAAGATTGAATGTTTCTTTCAATTATTTTATTTTCTGAGGCAGAGGTAAAAAATACTACTGTAATTTGATTATATGATAAATGTGTGTTCAGGTTTTAAAAGAAAAGACAGAAGAGCATAGTTCTTGTTGCATGAGTTCTTTCATGGATGTAAACACATAAAAACAAACACAGGATTATCAGGTATAAAGTTTAGATTCATTACCATAAGTTTTTAATTCAAAGTACCAACCAAAATGAAGCAAGGTTTTAAGATTATTCCCTCCAAAAATACATTATGAAAAAGGAAATAACCGAGTCCTAAAGTTATCATGTCTTATTAGAAAGAACTCACACTACAATGCTCTTAAAAATAAACAGAGTTTCATGGAAAGATGAAACAGCTACACTATCAGGAAGGTTGGACCAAATGATCCACTGTGTTCCTTTCGAACCATGCTGTGATTCTGTGATTCTGCAATTCCAATGCCTGCTCAGCTTTTCTGTATACTGCATGCATTTGTGAACACTCAATTCATGAAGGAATTCAAGCCACACATCGAGTTGTTGAGCTGCAGATGGAGCTTTTTTCTTGCCCTAGAAGAGTCTTCACAGTGTTGCTGACAGAACAATGGAAGTGTTAATACCTCATTAAAAGTTGACAATAAGATTAAGTATGGATACTCAACTTCATACTGTTTTGTTATTGGCATAAACCCAAGATAGTTCTAAAGAGCTGTCATAAATTTAGAAAAATTACTGGCAGAACCATGTGTATACAACATGCAAGAGAGCAATCAAAGGTTGTCAACAAATGTACCAGCCTTCTCAAAGTTCTTTGAAATATTATTTAATATATGGCAGTAAGTTTCCCTAAAAGACAATGTAAGCACATCTGAGAAATTGCAGTGTTACACTGCTACTCAGTCTAAGGTAACCTAGTTGCTTCTCACAGCCATTTAATCTTCAAACATGCTGGTTTTAAGTGAGGAGGGGATTTATAAAGCGAATCAAAATGTTTTGAAACAAAACTAAGGTCATCTGATCCAAATGCCCTGGGTTTGGGACAGACTGTGTTTATATTCCAGTCAGCTTTGTTAACTATCCCATCACGAAGACACTACCAACAAGTAGTGCCTACAAACTTAAAAAAAACCCTGACAGTTCAAAACACACCTAGGACCTATAGGATTCATCTAGTCCTGCACTGTGGATTTACACTGGTGAAGAAAAACAGTACCTGAGCCTGAATCTCATTCAGATCCACGAAGATGTTACTGTTGGACATATGTGAGTTGATCAGGTGTATAAAAAACTCAACAGATAAATCAGGAGAATTTCAGAAGACTCTTGAGTAAATTAAAAAAGGGAATGTTATATAATTTCATGTCATGTAGAGGAAAACATCTGCAAAAAGTTCCTGCCATTTTATTATGCTTATTTACTACTCTGAATTATCCCGTCCTTCTAAAATATCTCTTAATTTTTGATAGATCTCCACTATTCAGAACTGATGCTTAATTCATGAATGAAACAACTTTTCTTCCTTCAGAAAGCTTCCTCCACATTTGAAGTCTGTCCAAATAGCACTAATGTTCCTGCATAAATCATAAATATTTAGAAATATTTTTTAAATTTTAATATTGAGAAACATTTTTACAAGCTCAATTAAACAGAGCATGTCTTACTGAGTTCCCATAAATTTAAAAATAAAATTATTTTTTGTTGAGAGTTTACCTTTCTTACATTGTTTAATCAACACCAGGTTTATTCTTCTTTTACCCAATACAGCAATGGTAAAAAATGTTATAGATCAATACATACACATTTATACAAGCAAAGCAACTAGAAGTAGATTTTTAGAAAGCACACAAATACATAAAAATCACAGTATGATCTCTGTTCAAGGACTACAGGGTTGCTTGAATTCTGCCCAAATTTCATAAGACTTCTGAACGCAAATGAATAACAAGATTGGCTCTGCAGTAATGAGATATTTTTTTATATTGCTCTATAATGATATTTTACATTCTCTCATTACCACATAAATTGCTATTTTTAAATTGGGACAAAGCTGTAATAAATCATTACACAGTTACTGGTAACTATAATAGTAGTGGTTACAGTGTTAATTTTTACTTTGCATTAGTGATGATGACTATTCCAATTTTCCTACATGACCTTATAGGCAACATCTATTTACCTAGCTATTCCTATAAAACAAACTGCTATGCTAACAAGTCACTTCTCAAGAATAAATACAGTCAGCTAACACATTTTCATTTTACAACAAATGTTTACAACATTTGAAGAAAAACCTGGTAACAACAAGTGTTAAGCCACCATCCCTGGAGGTATTTAAAAGATGAGAGGATATGGCACTTAAGGACATGGTTTAGTGCTGGATTTGGCAGTGTTAGGTTAAGGGTTGGACTCAAAGATATTAAGAATCTTTTCCAACCTAGATTATGTGATGATTCTCTTCTCAGTGAGGAAAATAAAAAACCCACATTCTTCCTGCATGGAAGAGAATGGGCTTGAAAACAGATAGATGTCAGAGTCTTCCACTTGTTGGAGACACAGAAACTCTGACAGAAATTATATCCATATGTTTTAGGTTCAAGCTACCAAAACAGAATTGCAAATGAAAATCACAATAAGAAAGAAAGTTTAGATTAAAGCAATACCAGGATGAGAACACAGTCCTCTGAAAACAGTGGTTTTTTTACATGCTAAGTTTGGTTGTCATTTTGTCCAAGAGTGTGAATGACAGTGTGCACATAAACGGACTCCCTCAATTAACTACAAATCACTTTTATTCTTCATTTCCCACCATAACTATCAATCAACCTTCAGCACTTTCATCCTTCATTTACCATTCTCTAATGCACAAGCTGTAATTTTTCAAGTATTATGTTGTAGAATGAAAACTTTAGATTTTAATGGTTAGGCTTGTTTTTCAATCAATCTCTACAGTTTTAATTTTTGTTTTACTTATATTAATCAGAGGGGAGAGTTCCTGTGTGATACCATTTGTTCCTGCAAAGTCTAGCAAAGTACCAACCAGGGTCTGGATGAACAGTAACAGCCATAAGAAAACTATACAGTTTTAAAAATGAGCAACGATATTTAAAATAATATGTGCAGAATATAATATCTCCCTGTTTAAAGAAGATAGAACAAGTTTAGTTTGTGTCATGATCTCAAAATGACAACTGAACATCTTTGCAGTTCACAAATACTGGCTAAGAAAACTCTTTAATGCCAGCTTGGTCTGGGTAATTAGAGAAGGAAGGGGAAAGAAGAAAAGGATTTTCTTATGCAATTAGTATCTCAGACTTTTCCTTACTCTTACCTAACTTTCAGCTCATGGCATCCAGAAAGTTTCTATGCTATACTCCCATGATCCTCTCAGATTAAAAAATATGATAGTGAAGCTATAGAAAAGAAGAGAGAATAAGAAGTAGCAGCTTCTACATTTAGTTTTCGTGTGTGACAGTTAAGACTAAGAGTTAGGCAAATATTAACTGTCAACCAAACTTTCCTACCTACATTGCTATTCAAGAAAAATATTTCATCTATGTAATGAAATACTTCATGCATCAAGCCATTTCAGCAGATAGTCACTGTCAGGAAATAAAACATAAATAAAAGTTATCTGTGTAAATTAATTATTTACATTCACAAAGAGAAGGTTGTATTTTAAGGGAGCTTGCCTGTTTAGTAATTGGGTAAAAGGTCTCTCTTCAACACACAAGCAGTACTTTTTTCAAGCCTATAGACTGCATAGAAGACATAAGTATTGAAAAGATACAAGTGGCCTCTTAGAAATGAAAGAAAGGAGCATTTTATACAGGAAAAGAACTGCATTACCTGGGGTAAATTGTTGGCAGTAAGTTATGGAGTAAATTCAGAAAAACATACAATATATTAATATTAAATATTTGAATACTAAAAACAAACAAAGAAACAAACAAAAAAAAAAAAAGGGAAAAAAAAGAAAAATAACCATGCCTCTTAAATAGTTGGGAAAATGAAACTGGGTTGCTTTGGAGAGTTTTAAGCAGAAACATTGCATTGCAGGGCTTTAGGCCCAATGCACTGGGCTAAAATTTCTCTACTTATGCTTTCAGTATGGCACATTAAAATTTTACCTGAGAAAAGGATAAATAAAAAGTAGGATGTTTCCCCTGAGGGTTGAAAAGCTGTGAACCAAAGCAGGTCAGAAAGCCAAGGCAGAAATTCCCCTGTACTCAGTCCATGGTTTAAGTGATTAGAAAAGCAGAATTCAGGCATGAAGAAAGCTCACTGTCAAGATCCTGTCCTAATCAGAGTTGTTCCCATGCAGGATTTTGAAAGAGCCTATGTTTAATGCACTAGACCAGCACCAAACCAAGACTATGTGCAAACAACCTATTTGTTTATGTAATCTTTCAAACCTCAAATATTTATCACTGAAATCTGAAACTGGTATTTTGGAGTGTTCATAGAGTAGTTTACCACTAATTTGCTAACCTTGCTATTAATATTCTAGGAATGTTCATGACCAACACTGCAAAAGTAAGCATCAGTTCCTGAAAATTCACAGAGAATTAAACTTCTGAAGAATCAGAAGAAATCCCTTTTATGATCCCACCTAGAAGAGAGATCGCTCTCATTTTCATTTAACAGCAACCCTTTTCTCAGGAATATTCCTCTTCTTGAGGATTTCTAGTTAAATGGCTAAATCAGAACAAAAGTCTCTGAAAAGAAGACAGTCCACTACTACCCCACCAAAAAAGAAGAAAAATGGAAGTATCACTGAGAATAATGAAAGGATTTCTGATTTTTTTAGTTATGATTTTTTTCATTGAGCTCTCACTATATTCAGCCCTAGTTTTCTACTAGGTCTTAGCCACAGCACTCTGTGTCCTCAACAACAGGTTATTCAAGTTTATTCTTCCATTTAAATCTAAATTAGACTAATCTCTACAATCTTCTGCAGTGCCCAGTACTACAGAAGTTGGATCCAGGACTATGGCTTTCCCCTCCTGAGTGCTGCTCTAATACAAACAGAATTTACTCCTTTTCTCCTTCCCATGTGCTTACCTTTACACACAAGTTGTCTTTCCAGGTACAACTTTCTATGACCAATCCTGAAGCAATTAATGTCTCTCTTACTACTTCATGTTATAAGATGCCTGACACTGTCTTGTAGGACAGTACAAAAAAAGACTTACAGCAGAAAATAGTAATTTGACCTTGCATGACACTTCACAGCTTTCTCTGCACTATGATCTGGAAAATATTTTGATCTGTCAGGCAATATGCAACCCTCTGTCACCACATATGGGGAAACCTAGCTGGAGCTAATTTAAAGAGCATCAGGTGTGGCAATCAGCAGCTAGCAAAAATAACTTGACAGCCCCTGTGGTAATCGCCTGTGGTGCACTTCAGGGTTCATTTCTGTACAACATGGTAGGAAAGCAGGTCAGACAGGAAAAAGGTTATGATACTGCTTCAGAACTCAAGATTTTCAATAGGATTGTGCATGGAAAGGACATATCCTTCAAAAAGCAACAGAGTTGTTTCCTTTAAACCAACAGATTTGCTCCTCGTGCACACTGACAAACTGGTTAAATTAGCTACAGAGAAAATCTTAAACTGCTTTAAAAGAGAACTGCTGTTAATGCTACCAAGTAGCAAAGTAAAGCACATCAGACAGAGCTTAGTCCTCTGTGTTTGCTGATTCAAATGAGCCCATCTATTCGTACCAGCTATGCTTGTACAAACCTACTCAGGGTAGTGAGAGCTGCACAGCAGTATCTGAGACTGCTCTCATCTTCAGAAATATGGCTAATGGTTATAAAGATAGTGGAGGAGTAAAGAAAACCAGCATGAAACTCAAGACAGCTAGAACTGTGGAGTCAGGATATTACATATTCCAAAGTGAATTTATTTGTGCTTATAAATACATAATAAACACAGACGACCGCCAGAGGCTGCAAGGATCAAATAATTTTAGAAGATCCAAGAGGAAACCACGAGTTACTGCAAAGTGAAGAAAGGAAGGGAAGGTGCAGGAAGGTGCGGGAAGGTGCGGAAGGAAGGAAGGTGCAGAAGGAAGGTGCAGAAGGAAGGTGCAGAAGGAAGGTGCAGAAGGAAGGTGCAGAAGGAAGGTGCAGAAGGAAGGTGCAGAAGGAAGGTGCAGAAGGAAGGTGCAGAAGGAAGGTGCAGAAGGAAGGTGCAGAAGGAAGGTGCAGAAGGAAGGTGCAGAAGGAAGGTGCAGAAGGAAGGTGCAGAAGGAAGGTGCAGAAGGAAGGTGCAGAAGGAAGGTGCAGAAGGAAGGTGCAGAAGGAAGGTGCAGAAGGAAGGAAGGAAGGAATCTGAGAATAGAGGATGCAAACATGCAATACAACTTGCCTTATTATTCTGCCATTCAAAGACTAATCCAAGGTGAGACTTTTTCCCTCCCACTATAAATGGCACATTTCAGAAACCTCTCGCATACTAACTTTTTGATGGCTAAGGTAACTTTCACAATGAAAGAAAAATATAGCATATTAGTTTCTACACATAAGCTCACTCAGGGAATGTGAATGGAAAGCTTTCCACTTTGTTACAAATTTTCTGTTTAAGATAAATTATATTCCATATGAAGTTAAGCTTGAAACCATGTAGTGTTCTAGAGGTAGCTTTTGTTTTCTAGAACTTTGTTGTGGTCTAAGCTGCCCACTAAGGAAGGTGAGAGGGAAGATTTCATTAAAGTAAACTGACTTTGAAGGAAACTCTGTTTTGCTTCATTGTTTGGTTTCCTTTTGTTTTTGTTTGTTTGTGTGCTGGGGTTTTTATTGTAATTTAAATTTTAGGCCTGTCAATGCAAGAAACAAAAAGAGCAATGACCAAAAAAAATCTGGTTTATCACTAGAATCTAAATGAAACTGAGATTTTTTTAAGCTGTAATTATCATCATTCTGTTCTGTGCCCTGTTGGTTCGCCTAATATTTCTGTTTTCATTTTATTAATAAAAATTTCAGGGCCAGAACCTGGTCCTATTAAATTTCAGGATTTTAATCAATGTGACATGGGAGGGAAAAAGTACACTTGCAGGGTAGCAAGTCTTACTGCACATAGAAAACTATGCATATCCATTGAACAGGTCTTCACTTCAAAACACTTTGAAACAAAACACAGAATACCTGCCTATGGAAGAGATGTTATTACCTTCAAAGTTCTGGATTGGTTTAGTTTTTTTCTAGGATTGTGCCTTTCATTCCACACAAGAGACCTAAGTATCTCAGATCTATAAATGTAGCCGGTAAAAAAATAGGTGAAAAGATGCTTTACATCATAAAACACTTTTCTTTTTGATCTAATCAGTACACTGTTATTAGCTGTTCAGTATAAAGTGCTATATCTTCTTTCTTCCTTTTTTTTTTTTTTTTAATTCAAAAAGGCGTGTATTTTTTGTGGTATAATGGAAACTTTCCAGATGCCACCAATAAAATAAAAACCCTCAAAATCCATGATATTCATGGAGACAAGAACTGTGTGTGGCCACAGGGGATGCAGTCAGGCATTCACCTGCTGGCAGAACACCGCTTTGTTTCCAAAGATCAAAAGCCCCTTTTAGCCAGACAGGTCCTGTTAAGGCATCACTCTGCTGATAGCCTTCACTGCTTTGCCTAATATTTGGGTTGTTCAATCTACTCTCTAAAAATCGTGGCTTGGAACCTTGCAGGTGATGCCTGAAGTGCTGAGTGTAGATTGTGCCCATGATCTGAGCAACAGTCATTTTATGTGGAGCCTGAGGCCAAGTATAAGCCAGGATGGGGAAAAACAAAAAGCCCTAGCCTTGCATCCAAGCAGTGGCCTACACATTCTTGACAGTGGTTTAGATGAGCTTGAGTGACAGAGGAGGAAAGATGTTAGCTGAGTTTCAAATCACTCACTGATGGCTGTGTTGCTGGCCTGGCAGAGATGTGATTGCTGACAACGTCAGTGCCCATAGTATGGCAAAAGGGCACTCAGAATATGTCTCTACCAGGTAGGACTCACATATACCTGAGCTAGCCAAAATACCAGTTGCCCTGAGAAGGATGAAAAACCACAGAGAAGCCACTGTCTGGCCAGCATGCACTTTGATACATTTTTTTCACCCCAGTCTTCTCTTCATGGTTTTTGGTTGTAGAAGTATCTTCCCAAGTGATCTGAAACTGGCAATCCTAACCTTAGAAAGTGCAAAGTATTTCCTAAGCCTTTCTGACTGCATTCAGAACAAAGATTATTTCCTCAAGACCATAGCTAATGCTACACACTGTTAGAAATAGTGGATTTGCAATAAAGGATTGAAAAACTGAGTGAAGAGCAGTGTGACAATAAATGGTGAGTGTACCTGTCCTGTGGGTCAAACAATTTACTTCCCAGCAGTACCATGCTAATGTAAAGGCCCTAATGAGTAGGTGACTGTTTATTTGTCCTGGATTTAACTCTCAGTATTGGCTGAACTTCTGCTTGATTCTGAGAATTACCTCTCACTTCTTCTACTAGTTCAATCCATGCTTCCTCTAATTTCCAAAACATGCATTTTCTTATTGTATGCTCTGTGTTACCTGGTAGACTACCTTCTTTTCCTTGTGCTCTAGTTGGTAGGTATTATGCTTTAGAGTATTTGTAGCAATACCAAGACCTTCAGGGCAGCAAGACAATTCTGTTGCCAGGACATGTCAACCACCCTGTTTGGAGGACAACCAGCTCCCAGATGGAAAGGAAGATGTGCTTGTGTGTGAGGCACCAGCCAGCAATTCAGGGAAGTTGTCTTAATGCCTGATTCTCTAGCATTCCCCTTGTGTTTTCCTTGCCAAATCTGACGGCTCTGCAACTTCAAAAGGGCAATGTTATTTATCTGCATCAAATGTAGGAGAGGTGCAAAGAGGGACCAGGGGAGGAAGCAGAGATGAACTAACTTCTGTAGCATTTGAACAACACTCAGCTAAGGTTCTGAAATAGCCAGATTGTTATCAAAGACAAAAAATGGCCTAGGACCAAGATGCTTGATAGAAATAGATGTAGTTGAAAACTGGAAAATCTGTTTGATATATGAGGAGCTATGTAATTCAACTCCTTTCTCTAAAACAGGATTTACAAAATGTGGAGAGACAAAAGGAATTATTTTGGTAACAATGACTTCTCCATGCTGTAAGATATGTCTGACCTCTACTGATTTTATGGCAAGTGACATGGGGACTTTGAGTGACTACTTTGCCCCACATAAGCATAATGTAATCCACTCTGCCTTAAGTCAGTGATTTGAGGACACTGTACAAAATAAATCAAAATATTTGTCTGAGACTGTCTTCCAGATGTTGATATGGGTGGGAAAGTGCATTAAAGAACCTCTCCATCAGATATTAAGGATAGCTAAATCCAGTATGACAAACTAAGTAAAGAGAGATAAATGTCACTTTGTGATAAAAACAGACACATCTATCAAATAAGATCTTTGTAAATACTATGGAAAATCAAAGAAATAGCTAAAAAAAAGAACCAAACCCTTTCTTTAATACCACAGGATATTCTTTTTTTTTCTGCAACTGTTGCATATTGCAGCTATGACAAACTAATAATTGCATATTGTAGCTATGACACACTAATAATTGAAATGATGAATATATACAGATAGCTCTTACTTCCCTCTAAATTGATCCAAAGGGATCACCTAGAAACTGTATCAATACACGTGCCATCAGCAAACAATAATTTCACTTACAATCAGTGGTAAGAATTCTCCCTCTAATCCCTGCAAATATTTAGGAAAAGCAAATTATATTAGGGTAATGTTTTGAGTATTCCCCATTCTCAGTTCATTCTGAAGCACATGTAAGGTACGGTAAATATAAATGAAAAATTCTGATTTCTGTCATACAAACTTGCTGTGAACAAACTGAGCAGCAGTTGTGCTACAGCCATTATGCTCTAGGGATGCAAATCAGGAAAAAAAAGAGCATAACTACATTAGGTGGAGCACTAAAAACAAACAAACAAACAAAAACCATCAAACAAACAAAAAAACCAACCCCACAGCTGGTTTGAAACCTCATTATACAAATTAAAACAATAAAATAGCCCAAAGTGGTTATATGCAGGTACCTACTGGCTCTTATGTAAATTTTATACTTATACATAGTAGTGTTGACCACAAGACACTGATTCTATAAGATTTCTTTTGGAGATGTCCGCTGGCTTGTGGAAGATCATCTCTGGAGTTGCCCTATACACAGGCAAATCCCAGTGCCTTCTTCTCAGCATTAAGGAACATAACTTTCAGGATCATTTTTTGAAGAGAATAGGTGCACATTCTTCTCTTGCTGTGTCTTACTTTTTGTTTTTAATATGCTGAGGTTTTGTTTACTTTTCAGAGTGTGAGATTTTTCAGCATGGACTGGATGACAAAGAGGTGTGTTCCTTCCTCTGCCAAAGACCTTTTGAACTAGCCCTTCCATAGCCTTACATAAACTCTGTACAAACCAAACAGGTTTGAGGACCCTAAGCTACTGCCAGATTTCTTTGTGGAATTAGCATTTTTAAAATACTGACTTGGAAATTAACTTCAGCCAAAAAAACTTAATCTAGACTTCCCCAGATATTTCTGCACACTTCCAGAATATAGAAACATGTCTTCTCTGCACTCAGAGAAGCTCATCCTCACTTGTGCACAAAGTAGCACTTACTTCCAATATCTGGCCGCAGCTTTTTGTCATACTCTCTCAACAGCTTGTTTAGTATGAGAGTCACATCTGTGTCCTGTGTTTTTGGAGCTAAAACCCATTTTTGGTTAGTTGTTCCATCTTCATATTCATCCTCTTCAACCGTTCTAGAACTGCAAAATAAATGAAACAAATAGATATTATTTTACATAACCAAAATAGGATGCAACAGGATACAACAGGATGCAACAGGTGCAACAGGATTTTCTCATTAACAATTGTTGAGTATCTGTGGATAGGTCATGATTGACAATTGTTTAGAAATTGTCTTCTGGAACTGTCTTCAAAAAGTTATACTCTAGGAGATAATACAGCTATCAGAGCACTGTTCTATATCCTGTATTTTAATGAACCTATTCTGACTAGTTTACAATATACTTTCACAAAGAACGAACATCTGCAGTATTACTTTATTAATACATCAAGACAACTGATTCATCTCTTGCACAAAGGCTAATAAGAGTATTAAAAATTCAGATCTGTTAATGCTTCCTGATCATATTATCCTATTAATAAATTATTATATTCTCAGTGCCTGAATTCCAGAGTTTAATGTGTTACAAGGCTTAGAATTAAGAGCTCACTCCTTGAATTTGAGATATATTATCACAAGCACACAAATACATTGCATATATTAATCTGAATTTCCCTGCAGCTTTAGTAATTCTTTTAAAAAATGGTACTTCAACAAGAGTTGCAACTTTATTTCTTTATAGGTGGATTATGTTTATTTTAAGGGTACATTAATGCAAATGTGGTGAAACTACAGTTTCACCAGAAATTACAGGTAGAGCTATTTTCACACAAAACTAATTTCTTTTGTGCATGGACTTTAAAATGTTGTTTTGAAGATGTATCTTTTGGTATCTTAGAAACCAAATCTGTTTGATACCTCTCATTGGAAAAAATCTATGACAGACTGAGATGAAGTTATTAGGAGAAAAAGTAACTTCAGTGGTGGAGCCTATGGAAGGAATCATGTGTTGTTTCAACCTGCAATTGCCCAGGGAATATGAAATAATTTTGCAATATTTTTACATAAATATCAATAATTATCTGAGGTGAAAAGCAGTGGAGAATGAGAGGCATCAGCCTTGTTTGTTCATGGGATGTGCTACACATATCAGTGCAACTTTCTTTCTCTCCCTCACCTCTTCTCCATAATGACACTAGAGTCCTTTAAAATACCTCAGATGTCCTGAAGAATCGATAAACACTGTGAATATAAAAGAAACCTAATACAAATATAAAAAATTAATCACAGAGCATCATCAAGCCTCACATTGCTTAAAGACCACTACTAGAGAATTTAATGAAGCTTTAAACTGAAAATGCTCTACAGCCGATACACCCCTAAGGATTAACCATGAATCACTTAACACAACCTCATAATTTGCAATTACTCTAGCTACAATTTCTATGTAAAAATAATTTTTAAACTTAGACCCTCAGGATTTTCTGCAGAGAGCTCATATAACCGAGTTGTAAAAGTAGAGAAAACTCAAGATTAAATTTTGAATAGACAACCACTACTTTTCTGTTATTGGTCTGTATTTTCTAAAGACTTGACTTTTTTTTTTTCTTTCTATAATTCACCCAATGAGCATTAAAAAACTCAAGAAGATTTTGGGAGAATTTTTTTTGCAATCAGATTCATGACAAGCCCTGTGTTTTAATGCTGCTGTTACAGAACTATTCTCATAGGAGGCATCATCTCCGAACACACATGGTTGATATTTCGAGCTGAAACCCTGCAGTGGTGCTGAATTGCTGATAGCAAAGGACAAATCATACGTCTTTTTCTGCTGCAGCCACCACAACTTTACCACAGGCATTCAGACCGCACCTGGAAATGAGAAGTGAGTTCAGATAGTATCATGATTCCCATTTCAGGGAGATGCTGCTTTAAAACAAGTCACTAACAAGAGTCTAACTAAGCACTGGCAGACCTTTTAGATCTTCTTACTCTAGCAGCTTCTTTCCTAGAAAGTACCTCCAAACCATCTAAATCCCTACCTATCTTCTAGATTAAGACTGGAAGTGGGAGAGGTTTTACAGTGGATCAGAGTAATACACTAGACACATATTTTTCAAGCTTTTTTGCTTTCTTCCTTAAAAAGTTATTATTTCCCTTCCATTGCTTGCCTCTGCATAGTTAAGCTCCTTCCAGGCACTTGAGGTTGCATTTTTCTCTTGTAACCCTACTGGTAACTGCCAATTCCTATCATATTCCTGGAATCCAGAGAAATAAATATAGGGTGATGGCAAGCCAGTCTCAAACTGGGAAGGAAGAAAAGCTACATGCTTTCCCCCAACTCTTAGTCAGTTTTGATTCTGTAAGGAGACAGAGAAGAGACTGTGCATAAACTGCAAGGGAGGAAGTCTAGAAAACTCTGAGAGGTTGTCAGGAAAGGGTTTATTTCCTGCAATAGGTGTGTCCCACACTTGCTGTGGAGGCTAGCATGAAGCATCCTCTAGATCCTGCGCGGATTTAAGAGATAGACACGACTCAGGTGTGGGGCAGGCTGCCAGGGAGGAGAGGGGAGGGCCCCTGAGTATGCCTGTAGCCTGGTTTGTGGTGGTTCCTACAGGGGGGTGCTGAGCTGACCCCTTTGCCTAGGTTATTCTCTGAGAGTATACGACAGTCCAGGACAACCAAAAGGAGCTAAGTCCCAAAGGTCAGGGCTGATGCTGCCGGCTGCGCCCCTCTGGGTGCTAGCAGCGGATACCGGACCCCTCCGGGCAGACCCTTCCCGGCCCTGAGGCGGGGACCCGGGGATCACGCATCCCTCTACTCACCCTCTCCTTCTCACGCCGGCCCCGCCCGCGGATCCCCGGGGGTGGCGTGGGGGGAAGCCGGGGCGGCGAGGGGAGCCCGGGCAGCCCCAGCCTCCGTCCCACCGGGGCCGGCAGCCGCCCGAGGGGGAAACTTTCTGCCGGGCCGGCTCAGGACAGGGCCCTCGCGGGCGACCCCCGGCTTCAGGCGGGGCCGGGATGGGACAGCGGCGGTGCTACGGCCCCGGGAGCACCGCGGAGCCAGGCGCGTCCCGGGATGGGAGCGGGGTAAGCCATGTTCGGGGATAGAGCACCGGCACGGCGCGAAAGAAGGTGGGGAGAGCCCGCTGTTCTTCTTGGGTGCCGAATATTGTGCGAACTCCGGCAAATGCGACTTCAGCCCTCCAGCCCCAGTGCAGAAAGGAGAGAGGCTGGAGGGAGGCAAGGGGAGCGCAGACTTACCAAGCGTGGAACACTGAGAGAAGGAAGAAAACCGGCAGGAGCTTAGCGGACATGGTCCGGACAGCGCTGGCCAGGTGAGAGGTGCGGCAGGATGAAGGAAACGTTGCAGAATGTTCACATGGAAGGGAGAACGAGGCAGTGAGGTAAAGGTCTGTGCCTCTCCTCCTCTGTATTCTCAGCTTAATACCCTGAAGAAAACACTCTCTTCCACAATGTTCCGAGAAGGGAGGGGGGAGGCGAGAATGAAAAGAAAAAAAAATCAGAAGAAGTGGAACGAGGGGGAAATCCCCAGTGGAGAGGCTGCCAAGGCCAGGTATAAATCAGACTCCGCGGGCTGACAGGTGTTCAGCGGGCACGGAGCTGCGGCGCGTCCCCCGCCCCGCATCGGAGAGCACCTCGTCCCCGCTCGCTGCCCAACAGGTTCCCGCCTCGCCGGCAACTGTAAGAGCCGGGAAGTGAACCCTGCCCCCGCCCCAGCGAGCGCACACACGCACACAGAGAGGGGGAGCAGCAAACCCGGCAGCCGCAGTCAGCCGGCAGCCGGCACTTCTCCCCGACATCTCCAGCCCGATGCCCCAGACAGGGCGGCCGGCGGAAGGATCCCCTTGCTGTTTTGCGAGATGCCCTCACTCCCAAACCCCACAATCACTTGCCGAAAGCCCCCCCACCGCCCGGGGCCGGAGGTGCTCTCTTCAGACGGAGGGAGGGGGTCGGGTGCCGGTCTCGGGATGATCGGAGCGACGGGCATCCCGATCTACACACAGGCGCAGATCCCTGTAATCCGTGCGGCTGCTTACACGGACAGATAGACGAACGCAAGGCAGTGTGTTTCTGTATGCCTCTGTATCTAGGTGGATGTATGCAGAAGTTTGCATGCACTGTGCGAATGCAGGATACGCATTTATATACACAACATATACCAGAAAAATGTATACACAGAAAAAAGAAGAGGTCTACACGATCCTGTAGACCAGGTTACGTGGACTTACGTGTATATTGTGAACTTTGGAGTAAATTAGGTTTTTCTGCTGTGAGAACGCAGAAATGAGAAAACAGCCAAGTGTATTCAGGGCAAAAATAGTTTGGGTTTGGACAAGTTTTGTCTTTCTACTCCACTAAGAACAGCACAGATGTGATTTTTTGCGACTTCAATTCTCTTCAGGTGTGAGGAGCTTTGCACCGGGCATCAGGGTAATTGGAATACTCCTTTTTTTTTTTTTTTTTTTTTTTTTTTTGGATTGGGGGGNNTTTTTTTTTTTTTTTTTTTTTTTTTTCAGAATGGGAGGTAACAAAATTTCACTTACGTAATGGTAATTTGAAAACAAAAATCTGACAGAGGTATAGCGAGTCACCGCTTTCCTGTGATCAGAAATCTCGGGAGTCTAAATCTCTGTTTCCTTTTCCCTTAGGCACAACTTCCATGTTCTGGGGGAGTCGTTTTTAATTGTTTAATTGGAAAAAAAAATCTGCTGGAAGACGCAATCTTGCTATTAGAATAACTCCTACATGATGCCTAGAAGAGCTGGCTGTAGGGAGCTCTGTTCCAGAAGTTAATTTTTGAAGGAAGAAACCAGTTTAAGGAAAATCTGTCGTGAGTCAGGCAATTAACTCTCAGTTATTCACTTTAGGGGTTTTCTTTCAACCTTTCAGGTTTTGTTGTGTTTTTTATTTCCAACCTAAACGCCTCTTTACTAGTTCATGAAGCAGTTCTTTCGCGTTTACTCTGGCTAATTGCAGTTACCATGAATTGCTAATAATCATTTGTTACAAGGCTTGTGCTCTTTTCCGCCACCAGCAGAGAAATGCTGGTGGAAGCCAGGCCGCCTGCTGCCCTGAGAAAATGAGGAAGGGAACGGGCGGCGAGTGCTCGGGGGTTGCCTGGACTTCACCAGGAATAGCTATGCTGACGGTCAAGCAGCACGCTGATGCGCGGTGGGAAGTTTGCGGGAACAGCGGCGCTGTGGGGCGGGCGGGAGGCGGGACGGGGCGAGCAGGGGAGCCGCCGCCTCTCAGCGACCCGAGAAAGTCCCGGCGGCTCCGAGCTCCGGCACTTGAAGGTTTCCTGAAGGCTGCTGCTTATGCAAACATCATTCAGGGCTTCCAGGTCGCGGTTCCCATGTCCCGGCTCGCAGCGCCCGCGCGTTTGGAAAGCAAGGACGGGAAGCGCTCGTCCTGCAAGGAGGGGTTTCCCCTGCGCAGGCAATGTAGAAAAATGCGTGTATTCGCGCACACACTCAATTTGAATAAATCAAAGCTTAGCCCGGCCTCGGCACCCGTGCCGGGGAGCCCAGCAGCGCGAAGCTGGGGCGGTGCCGCAGCATCGGAGAAGGCTGCGGCGGCCCGAGTGAGCCAGACAGCAGGTGTCAGAAAGACCCGGAGGAGAGACACCCCGGCGGCGATTTACGAAGAGAAAGGGCGAGGGCAGGTCCAGCTCGGCATCCCCTGCTCCGCGGGACCCGCGGGCGAGAGGGGAGGGAGCCGGGGGTGGTTTTCCCGACGCGGCGGCTCCGTCGGGCTCCGCTCCGCCTCTTCCCCGCCCGCCAGCGCCATCCCGCCCTCTCCGCATCCTGCCGCGGTGCCGGGATCCTCTGGCGGCGGCAGCGGGAAGCGCCAGGGATCGGGCTGGGTGCCCCACTCCGCGCTGCCTCCAGCCGGCGGCAGAGCGCTCGGCTACCCCTGCGCCGTGACCGGAGCTTTACATGGCCATCGAGTCACTGAGACCTCGACAAAGACCCTCACAGTGTCCCCTCTTTCCCTGCAGGGTGTCAGAAATCCCCGAGGTTCGCCCGAGGTTCGATCGGAGCAATATGGTTCACTGATTATTGACTCCTCCTCAGGCTGTAAGAAAAAAGAAAAGGTGATGTTTAAGGTTTTCTTTCTGTTGTCCTCGGTGAGCTACATGTTAATGCCAAAGGGATACTTTAGCACCACTCTTCATTACACCTCAGGCCTCGGTCATTTCTGCTCCTCCTCTTCACACTCACATGATTTTGCTTTTAAGCACACTCTCTGCCTTTGCTGAGCCTTTCAAATTATATAGTGAGGTAAGGGTCATAATCATCCAGTGGTGGGCAGGATAGGGAGAATCCCTCCTGATGTTGCCATGCTGCAGCTTTTCAGCAGCTTTGTATAGACTTCTGGCAGAAGCATGGGCATCCAGGGCAGGCAGGGCTGCTTCTCTGGGGCCAGACCACCCCGAGCAGTTGCTCTGAGAACACCAAAAACAGCAGCCCTTAGTGAATGAAGAACTGAGCCCAGATCCACCGAGGCCAAAACTGCCTTGGGTGGCTGGTTCCAACATTCATTAACATGTATATGTGTTAAATTTTAGTGGGGGGTTGCCCTCTGTGCAGTAATTTTCCTACTTACAAATCCAGCCTCTCATTCTTGGTCCAGTCCATTGTAATCTATCAGAATTTCTCAAACTCCAAATTCATCTATGTGAAAGATACTTCGTTGGTAACTTCAATCAATATTCTTCCTTTTAACTTAGCTTTTAGCCAGGGACTAATTTAAACAGCAACTTTTAAGACATTATGACTGTAAGAAATGATAATTGCTTTTGAGGATGGCACTGAAAAGGAAGTAATGCATTACAGAATGGGACACTTACACTTGAGTCTAAATTAGGAGTAATCCTTGGAAGATCCTTCAGAAGTCCTTTGGGCTTCATAAAATCTAACTTCCCACCTTTCTATCTTCTCAAAATTGAACAAATGTTTGTAACAACATAGTGGAAGATGCAAAATTGGTAAAGTGAGGGTGTCATCTGAGAGTCACCATGCAATGACCATACTTACGTATTTGTAGTGACATAAAAACCTACAAAAGGTCAGAAAGGATTCAAGCAATTTTAGCATTTCAGTGTCAATTCCAAACTGACAAGCAAGGATATTAGGGGAAATACATCCTTATTATAAAGAACTTTATCTCCAGATTTAAAAAATCTGCAAGTGCTACATTCATCTTCTCTGCATAAAATGAAGAACAAAGCAGTTTCATTCATTTTTCTTCAAAGTTTAACTTAGATGTTGAGCAAGAATTTTTGAAAGACGAGATTATTTTATAAAATCATTAATTCCTCAGTTTTGTACAAACATGTTCAGTCATCCCACAGAGGGCACATTCCATTTAGAAAAAAGCAGAACAAAACTCAAGATAACAGAATAGGATTCAGCTTTAGAAAATACATTGTTGCTTAAATTCATCCTTGAAATAAGCTGGCACAGTTCAAATATCAGAAATTAAAAATCTCTTCAATTGCATTTAACTTGTTCTTTCATTCTTAACGGGTGCAAGGAAGGAAATTTGGCAGCAGCTAGCACACATTTCTCCTAGAGTGCTGAATTGTTGTAATTCACTTCTCTCAACTCTTTTTTCATGAAAGCATACATGAAAAATTCAATGAGAAGCAATTCCTATTTATTACTCCTTTGGCCATGACTAAGCTGTGAAGTAGCTGTGTCCTGTGAGGTCCTAGCTCACCCATGCTGGGGATAGTGACACAGCTCACTCCATTCCTGAAAGCCCAAGCTACTTCCAGGGGATACCAGAGGAGGTTGATGCACATGCAGATACCACCCCAGCCTGGGGCAGGACAAGGCCAAGGTGTCTTGGTTGAGCCAGGGAAATGCTCCCATCTCCCACAGTTCAGATATCATCTCAGAAGGTAGTGATCTCCCACACAAAGAGTTCCACTGACTGTGGAGAGATTTAAATTGTGAGGTGGTATATAATGCGAGGCAATAGCATTTAAGTATTCCAGCCTGGAATGTATTGGCTTATTGAATCATCTTCCAAACTATGGAACACATAGTGCTCATGCACAAGCATGTGCTACAGGCAGACCCATATTTGTTGAAGATGACTTTCCACATAAGTAAAATAGATCAGATTTAGAGATCCTTTCACTGAGTCCTGCAATGGAGACCAGGAAATAATGGTATAATACAAAGAGTCAGACTTGGGTGTAAGCAGATAAAGCAAAGTACAGAAACTCTCTGGGGCAGACTCCAGAGCTGGCCTGGAGAACATGCTACTCCAAGATGGCTCTGAGTTTCTCATTCACAAAACTCAGTCGTGTAATTCTTTGAGTTTCTCACCTGAAGAAATAGCCAAGGGACTTTTATAAAGTTTTGCCTTCCAATAAGCACTGCAATTTTTCAGGGTTTTTGATCCCTGAAGGGCCAAAGGGATCCCCCAAGGGAATGATGAACAAGGTGTGTGGCTGCTCAAAGACACACAGGCAGGCTACATGAAAACAGAGATCCACATCTCACCTCAGCTCAGGCTAGCACTGAATAGATGGGTGTGACCTCTCCCTTGCTTCTTTTTATCATCATCCAGTCACTCGTTCAGTCCCATGACTTCTCTATTGTCCTCAAGAATTTATGAATTTCTCATTCCACAGCATCAAACAAAAAGCTTCAAAAACAATAGATGTATGAGATTTTTTTTCTTGGCAATTTTTAGGAATGAAAGGGTTGAATAGAAGACACAAAAGAAGCCAGACAACTCCCCAGTCCCAGACCAGACCCTCATCTCAAAGTGAAGCATGAACTCTCCATTCTGTCCCCAAAAGATCATGGGATTGTTGCTCTATTGCAAGATAGCACCTAATTCTGCAACAACTCAATTCACTGTGTTCACTTAAGACATGTCCCTTTCTGGGCCACAGGAAGGATATGTCATCTGTGCACACGTGATCAAGTGTGTGCATGTGTGCTTTCCAGTTAATTCTTTAGCTTCTGTGGTGTGCTCTTTGGTCTTTCTAAAAAGATAACCAGTATAAGAATGACATTTTTCAATCAAATGTTGAATGCATTTTTTATTTAAACATTAAGATTTAATTACAAAAGCTTCTGGAACAATTAAAGGATGCCAAGGAGGAAAGAGCTGAAAACTCAGACTGCATTTTCTCATTCATTGTGAAAGCAAAACACATTGTCAGCAGCAAGGCGTTTTATAGAAAAGTTTCAGATGGACAGTACAAAGACCTTTCTGTCAATATTGTCACTGAAACACCTTGCTGTCATGAAACACATCTTTTTTTCTGATCACACTTCCTAATGTTGGCTGATTGGTTTTTGTAGTGGGAAACAAGTAATAATTATTTCAAAATTACTGTAATTATTTTCTGCTAATCTCTGCTAATATAACACAATTTTCTTCTTGGAAAAATATCCAAACGTAATTTACTTTATCCTGATAAAAATGTCTACTGATGTTGTCAGAAGTTTTATTTGCACAAGTATGTTCCTAATCTATGTTAATTTCATGCAATATAATTCTTTATTTTTGGAATAAATACCAAGAATCATTAGAGAGAATTCCTTGGAATGCAAAATCCAAACAAACTTCGCATTTTCATTTAAGGGCAAGATTCTGTCATCTTTATTTACGTAAGTAGCATCCTGCTCCCTATGTTATACTGCAAACTAGAGTCTCAAGCAGTGAAAATCACCATAGTTCCCATTAGGATTTACTGCATTGTATTAGAGTTCCAATGAAAATTGGGCTGAGCAGTTTTGCTGTGGAGTAATGCACTACCTGTAACTAGTAAAGGTGCTCAAACATAGCCCTACACTTAATAATCTGGCACATTTACAACTGGCGTTACTCAGTAACTTATCAGATGACAATAGTGGAGCTCTTCTGTAAAATATAGGTTAGGCCCATATTTGTATGACTGTACATCTGAAGTATAAAAACCACGATATGTAGTACACTTGAACAGTTAAAAAATATAACTTATTTTATTTGTAAACTATCAATGCAAGATACTCAGCAGCAAAGAAGCCATGTTCAATGTCTTCTGATCTTTTATAAAGATCTGTTGCTGAAAGTAATATAATCGTCTCCAAAACATCTGAGGTTACATGTAGAAACAATCAAGGCAATATTATTTGTACATATTATTAAACATGCAAAAAACTTCCTGAAGAATATTGCCCAAACGTAGAAAGTCATCTGGATTTCAAATTTTCCTTGGTAGCATCTGCTTTGTAAGTATGGCTCACATGTGGCTCCAGAGTACTTCAGTTTATTTTGGAGAATTGGCACCTTTAATAACAGGCTCCCTATTCAAATATGTGGCCCAGTAAACTAAGTTAAAAGTTCCAAACAGCACTGGAAAAATTATCCGGGACATTTTGTCAATCTTACTGATGCTGTTGTAAGTCTTTTTGCTTTCAGCAGGCTTTTCCTCTGCAGGCTTCACCGGAGCAGATGTAGTATTTGAGATGACAGATGGGGCTGAGTCCTTTGGCATGTTTGGTGCAGGAGTCATCTTCCCGGTGCTGTAGGTATTAGTTGGTTTATTTCCCAGCAAGTTACGCTCTTTTTTCTGCAGCATAAAAAACAAAATGTTATACCACAAGAACAGAAAGTGGAAATGTTCTCAAGATACTGATCCAAAAAGCTGAGCACCATAATCAAGCGTCCTCATTAGTGCCTGTTGGTTATTTTGACTTCGACTATCAAACAGATGTTTCTGCTTGCTTTTATAGCCCTTACTCAAGCACAGCTTTCCTTCATGGGAGAAAGCTGAGACTCACTGGCTGGACCCACATCCCACCCAGTATGTACATTAGCAGCTTCTTTTGTCAGTGAGATGGGGTCTTGCATCTGAAGAGGGTGCTGCCCCATGGACACCTGACAAGATGTGAGCCTCATTTCCCCACCTGCTAAAAAGAGTGTGGGGAAGGGCTCATTGCCCCTGCCAGCTTGGCCTCTTTGTGGGCTCATTTGGGGTGCTTGTGGATATCCCGTTCTCTCTAGGAGATGATTTACTAAGAGTCAGTCCTATCCCAGAAGTTTCATTTCAGCATGAAACTCAAAAGTTTGTGTTTTCTGTCCAAAGACAGAACCAGTCTTTGGTTCCTTTTTTAACTGTGGTGGGACCCCTACTCATGGAGCTCAGTGTGAGCTTTGTTATTTATTTAGCAGAGCATACAGGGAGTGCTCTGCAGAGATATGTTTCATGGTGTATGTCTGCTATTATCCAAAGTCTGATCACTGAAATCCCATGCCCTGTGTACGCAATGCCCTATATGCTTCTGTAAGCAGTCCTTTTCATAAAGATGATGGAGACTGGTAGTCTATCTCTGTGAAGGGAAGGCACCACATTTTCTTGGAAATTTTCCTCTACAGGAAGGTAAAAGTATGTCATGAGGTAATGAGATACTTTTTCCACAAAGAAAATTGACCATTCAGTAATTTAAACTGGATAACTGCTTTTTATTTCAGGTATTTAAATAACGTAAGTTAAGCACCTTGATTTTTGCAGCTTCCTGGGCTTTTTTGCCATCCCATGCCCAACTTCTCTTGGTGAAATAGTTTACTGTTGCAAATTCAATCAATGCCGAAAATACAAAGGCATAGCAAACAGCTATAAACCAGTCCATTGCAGTAGCATAGGCCACTTTTGGCAAAGAGTTACGGGCACTGATACTTAAGGTGGTCATGGTGAGGACTGTTGTTACTCCTGCAAAGAAAAAAAGAAAAGAGTAAGAGGTCAGTTTGCTAACCCTTATGGGATCCCAAGTGAGTTATGAGTAGGTCTCAATTCGGCAGGATACCTTAGAAAGCCACATAGAGTCAATCAGTGTTTGCATATCATGGTTAGAAAAAGTAAGAAATAATGAAAGCCTTCACCCTCAGATGTCTTTTCTAGGGAGTTCTGGTTAGTTCTAGCAGTACTGTATTTAAATAAGGATTTTCAGGGTAACACAAGCCCAGGGTTTATAACTGTCAGAACGAAGTGGGATTACTTGTTTTGCTTTCTGGTACAAAGATTGCATGTTTAAAATTGTTGACCATTAGTGACTTCCTTGACTGTCGTTCCTCCTTTCCCATATGACAGTAAATGGCAAAACAGCCACCGCTTTCATCTGTGGGAAGATTTCCCCGAGAGCAAAAAACTCATCTCCCAGTTACAGCTTTGTATACCTAGAATCAGTCAGCACAGTCATGCTACTCCATACAACTTGCTGAGCTGATTTTGGAACAAAGCTGCCAACTGACTTCAGGAGGCTGGTGAAGAGTGACTCCTTTAAAATAGCTGAACAAAGTTTTACTTAATAAACTGTTCCCACTCCCCTTGTTTTTCATCTAGTAAAAATCTTGTATTTAATCAACCTTCACTTGAAAAAGTGCTTATTTTCTGCAATCTTCTAGGGATAAACCAAGTAATTTAATGACACCCCAAAGGTTTTTTCCATAACAATTTCTTCAGTAAATATACATTTTCTAAATGCAAAGTCATATTAATTTGTTTGATGGTAATAGAGATAATTGTCACTAATTAACCTCTACATGGTTTTCCCAGATAAACATCCTACAACAAAGATAAACAAAATATCTTGCAGCAAAATCTGCTTCAAGTGCTTAGCTAGGGTATACATTAATATGATAATCCATGTGTCTTTTTCTAAACCATCCAATATCCACCCAAGTGGAAAAAACACAAATCATACTACTCTGATTCTTCTATCTTCTGTCCTTAATTTTCACATAACTGATTGACCAACTACTGTCGTAACTTTACAAAAACAGCCTGGACAGGGCTTTTAAATTGATTTTGAGTTTAAACTGGAGGAGAATGAAAAAACATTCACAACATCTCAAGCAGAAATAAACAGTAGTGAACTGTGGTTTTGTTACAACAAATCACTTCCAAAAGCCACAAAGATCCTATCTGTGTTCTAGGAGAAAGTGGGATACTCACCAAAGACAGTTCTAGCAGGGACAGATTCTCTGTTTAGCCAAAACGATACTTGCGATAAGATCACAGTCATAATGCAAGGAAGGTATGTTTGAATGACAAAATAACCAATTTTTCTTTTCAGATGAAAATGAGCTGTCATAATAGTATATTCACCTAGAAGACAAAAAAATGTGCATTTGAGTAAAATAAGGAAGGCTTACTGATTTAGGGACTGAACGAGACCAGCTCCAACTCCCCATTTGAGGATACCACTCAGCCATTCTTAATTCCATGAAAAATGTCTGGATTTCTGCACTGTGGAAAAACAAGATTGAGAAAGAGATAGATCCTCATAGTCCTCACATTCAGTCTCCAAAGCAGAAGACAATGACTGCTATTCCTACTACACTGAAAAGCTGGAGTCCTCCTATGCAGCTAAAACATGTGATGTTCACAGGCCTAAAAATCTGGTTTGCTGCCACTGCCTCAACACTATCTGGTTTTGACTCAGTCCTATAAACCCTTGTAGCATAGTAACAATTAAGGCCCTCGACTCTTAGAAACCTGATTTGGCAGCAGGATTTAACCTCATTAGGGAAATTGTTACGGCCAAGCCATCAGTTTTCAAGAATGAAAATGGGTCCAGATACTCCTTCTGCACCACATTTTAGGGATTGCCAGTTCCAGCATCTTCTGTGAGAACTGCCACTTTGCATATGGATCCTGGGATGTCTTATTAATCTGAGTACCCAAACCCTTCAGATTGCTGGTACAGTAAAAAAAATCCATCCTTCCAATGCATGCAGTGTTCCTAGAATTTGGTACACTTTAGCCTTTCATAAGATTATCCTGGATAGATATTGTGTCCTGTCTTGTTCACCTGTGCAATGACTATTGTACTGCCTGCATGCAGAGTTCCCTAAAAGCTGCCACAGCAGTGCTAAATTCCATTTCTTTTTCATATGCCAAATTCACAGCATTGCCTTAATATGTCATTTATCGGCTCCTCTGAATTTCAATACAAGCCTAAATAAATGCACTCAAAAATCGACAGACCAGCTGTCATCTTCCCTAATGTTTCAGAAAAAAATCAAACCTTAATGAGTTCTTTCAGATTGTTTGTGGAAAACCATATAGTTGTTACTGAGGGCTATTCCTGGTGGTAACTGCTCCCTTGGTTGTTTCACAGTATTTCTGGAAAACCATGTAGCTGTTACTGAAGACTATTCATGACAGTAACTCCTCACTAAATCCAAAATCTTACTAGCTAAAAGCATGCTACTATTTGCGTAGGAAAAATAAGAGTAAAAACAAAATGGAAGAATAAAAAGCAATCCATCCCTTCTAGCCCTAACAGTTCTTCACTGTTAAAAGCAAGTATCATTCAGTTGGGTACTGATCAATCAGAGTAATGCCTGTTTTGAAATATATATTGTCCTTCAAGAACAACTATAGCTATTCTCTCTGTTACAAGATTTGACTGTAAGAACATCCACAAAAGGAGAAGATCCAAGAGACTGATTCTGCCTTGAGTGAATAGCCTTAGCTGAGCTGTGGCCAGTATTACTAAGCAATTAGATTTGGCAGATTACTTCTAACTGACAATATGGCTAATTAGCAGACAACAGGTTTACAGTGATAGGGTTCTTGCAGGTATAGCTGCACTCATACACTATGCTACAGGAGCTCTGCTATTCTGCATCAAGTTTACAGACCTTATTCATGCTGAGGATTTTAGGCAGAAAGTGAAGTAACACAGAAATACTTTAACTGACATCCTGCCTCAATCTTTATGTCTGGAGTCTGATTTTCTGATGAAATGGTTCCCTGAAGAGTGATATGGAAATGGACACAGAATGCTGTGAAACTGAGGAGAAAACCCCCATGAAGAAAAGCCTAATTCCCTTCAATTTAGTGCAATTTTGAACCAAGGAGGCTGAACATGCAGTGGTCTCAGAAGGAACCCCACTTGGTCTTTATTAAGGGTTATTTGCAGCGGGGTCTGCCTGCCTCTAATCTCAGGATTACAGAGAGACAGTTTCTCAGTTGCTGCTGCACTGGGATGTGTTCTAGTCACAGTTTCCCTGCTCACAACAGAGTGACAATGTGCATTATCGATTTCGACAGTATGCTCTCAGAGCTCAAATAAAAAAAAGAATCTACACAGCTTCAGAAGAGCAACAGGACCCTCTTTTTTCATTTTTAAACCACAGAAAATGAGTGCCTACATTCTGACAGCCCTCCATAGCTGATTTTTAGCTTACCATTTTCTTTAACCTAGCAAGACCTGAAATAATCACAACACTGATTTTGTACTTGCTCTTCTCCCAGCTGACATATTCTTTGATTTCCCATGCTGTCCCTTTCAAAGATGTCTATACTAGGAATACTTCTTCCAGTAGATTTAGGGCTTAAGAAAACCCCACAGCTTGGTTTTTAATGCCCTGGGACTGCTGCTTAAAGTAAAGCTAAAAGCTGCCTGAGTTGGCCTTTTGTTTATAGAACAAGACACTGACTCTGTTGGAGCAGCAAAGCTCCCTTTTACTTCTGTAAGGCCAGTATTTATCCTTAGACCATAAGCTTTCTTGAGCAAGAGCTAATTTTTGTTATAGGTTTATGTAGCACTTAAAAGAGAATCCTGTTCCTGATGGGGTCCACTCATCACTGCAAAAAACAAATTATTGTTAGTAAACAAAAAACAAATCTAGTACTAATGAAAAGCCCTAGAGCAGAAATGGCTGCACTGCTTCATGGAGCTGTGCTACTCTGCTGCTGCTCTTAACAGTTTTTGTATGCTTTAAAAGCTGCTACAGTATTTTTTTTTTTTTGTATCTAGTTGATGGAGTTCTGGAGATCATGCTTACGGATTTTCCAGGGCCTCACACACATTATTCCATTGCCATTATGCTGAGATTCAATTGAGTATTTTAAGGAGGCTAGACCAGCCCCCAAGCTTGTTTGTTTACTGGATATACCTGGACTCAGTTCTATCAATGGCAAGATCCTGACATTAGGTACATTAGACACCTCCCTGACTATGCTGACATCCAGAATATTTTGGCCCATTAAAAAAAATACATGTTCCCTTTTATAGTGATGCTAGGGAAATAATCATCTCAAGAAAAAATCAGAATTATTTGGTTCAAAATGAAGAGCTGAATGATTCTTTTATTATTTAGGCTTTGGATATTACAGAGCTCAGGCGCCAGCTGGCAGTATACAAAAGAGTGGGTTTATGTTTTGTTTTGTGCCACTGCAGATCCTAAGTTAGCTATGAGAAATTCTGGGTATGGGGAACATAACTGGGCAACCATTTGTGGAAAGCAGCAAGATCCACTTGGACTCAAATCTCGTAGCTGATTGTTTTCAGCACTTTTACCACCAGAACATAACAGATGTTGGTTCTGTTGGAAGCAGTGTGAGTAGTCAAATGTCTTTCTTTCAGGTGAATAACATTTGGGGATGTTAGCACAAAAATCCCTGAAAAAATAAAAAAACCGAACAGCCAAAAAAAACACACAGGTGGCACATGACAGAGCTGTTTCTGTGCCATGGCTAAAATGTTCCAAATTTCAAGATTGGTTGGAGAATTAGGAATGCCAGGGTATTCTTTTTCTGAGAAGCTAGCCAAACAGCAGCTTGCCTAAAAATCAGCAGAATCCCAAGGAACCAGTACAGGTCTGGCACTTCCATTTTAAAAGAAAGTCTGCTAGAAAGAAGGGCGTAAATGACCTATGACATACACATTTTGTCTATGCAACTGCAAGGGCTGTGTAATTTGACTTGTGTGTCATAAAAGCCACAAAAGATCCAAGCACTTGGATTATGCAATAGCTATTTGGTTTTCCTTTTTCAAATTCAACAACTCAATAGAAGGAAGAAATGCCTTCGATGGCCATTCGTAAGTAATGCTGATTACTGGCCTCCTACGAGCTTGATGAAGTCCAGAAAATCCATCGTTGACTGATGCTTTCTCTGTGCAAAATCGGATTTTTGTATTTTGCTAATCCCCGGTTACAATCTGTGTCCCGCTCTTGGTGATCCACCCTGCAATCAGAATCCAGCCAGCCCAGATGTAACCCAGGACATTAAAATAAAATCTTGACGTTGGAAACACAGCATTTATTAGCATAAATCTTAAATACGTGAGGGAGGTGTTTACTGTGTGGAAACTTTGGGATTTGTCTGGAGTGTTTCCTTGGGCTGAGGAGTACAAGAAGCTTTCACAGGCAAAGCGGCAAACTGGAGGAAGTGGCCTGGAGCTGACACGCTGGAGCACTCACTGCCTGGGCTGGATGGTTTTCTTGCTCTGAGGAGCAGGACGAGGTCATAAGGAGATGCTCCAGTACATCCTTTGGATCTTTTTCTTGGCAACAATGAAGGCGAGAGGGGAGCTGCCATTCATTGCAGAAAACAACGCAGCTATGATGGTGAACTGGTAAGGAAAAAAGTGTCTTTACTTTTTAATGGGAGATAGTGTACTCATTCTTTTTCTGCTAAAGAGACCACTGTTTGTTTCTTTTGACTTTATGAATCTTTGCTTTAGCATCAGCTTTGTGTCTTGTGAAATGGGCAAGGGAGGGGGTGAATGTCTATAGGATGGAGATGCCAGTCAAATTTAGTGGCTGCCCAAGGCAAGCCTTCCCTCACTTTGTGTCCTTTCTGAAGCACAAGCGGCAAGCTCAGATGTCCCCTCTTTATTTGCCAGTTGGAGCACAAAGTTTTGCGCATCTTTATATTTTGGTCCAACTAACTTTGTGCTCAAGTGTACGTGTACCTGTCTTCATTTCTCCTAAACTTCCTACAGATGGTAAAAGGTTCCTAATTTAATCTATACTTTGTACTTTGTCCCCTACAACTCTGCCCATCATTTTTCACCAGGGACACAGTATATCACCAGCAGACTCTGCTGGGCTTTTGCAGGACTTGCTCCCAGGCACGTTGCCACAGGCTGCCCCTTTCCCCGACCCAAGCCCCTTGCAGCCACCAGCAGTGGAAATCCCCCTTTTCACCATAGCAGGCTATTTCAGTTCCACCTCCTCTCCCTCCCTTCGCTGGACGCCACTAATGCTCTCCAGCCGAGTGCATTGTGTAAGCTGGTTAAGCCCGGTGCTAGCGAGTGCACGTGGTCCCTTGTCCCGGCCCCGACCCCCCGGGACTCCCCCCGCCACCGCGCACCCAGGGCTGCCCTTGCGTGGGAGCCCCAAGGCCGGGGGGGCGCGGCTCACGTGGATTAAAGCTGCTTTGCCTCCCTAATGCTGCCACATCTGGCGCCTCCGCTTGCACCGAGAGGCAACGGGAATCCTCGGGGTTTGCACCTCCTCTGCGGCCACGCGGTTCCCCGGACACGCTGCAGAGCCGTGCCGAGCCGAGCCGTGCCGTGCCGTGCCACAGTGGTCCCCCCCGTCCCCTCATTCCCCTCCTCACCCCCCATTACCCTCCTCCCACGCGGTTCATCTAGCAATTATTATAAAGCGATGACTGACACGGATCAAATGCGTGGGCGGTGTTTGCCTCCCAGGGTGGTTCCTCCCACGGGGAAATAAGACAGCAACAGCGCTGGCAACCTCAGCGAGGGCGATCGCCAAGAAACTGCGTGAGGCTTCTCTGGAACTCCTGTAAATACCAGGAGCTTTGCTATGTATTCAGCCACAGCCCTGCCATGTACCCAAGAGCCAGCGTTCAACCCTCTCAGTGTTTAAATACCTCTGCTAAGTGGCCATGAACCTGCACAAGATCTCCCTAGCACTCCACATCTCACAGCTGCTTCCCTAATCTTACTGCAAAATAACCAGAGCCTGTGAATCTCCTCTCCCGCTCCAGCCATCAGCAAACCGTGGGATGGGAATATTCCCCTACCTGTACTGGTACTGATGTTTTCTGTGCCCACGGTTTGTCCCATCAGGTGATACTGGTTAAGTCGTGAGCCATCTTCAGCCACCACCACAGACGTTGTGGTGCTATTAGTCCACACATAGATCACTTCAGAATTGGGATAAGCATCTGCCAACAAGGGAGGAAAAAAAACAGTAAGGAGTAAAAACCACTGTGTAATATTTTAGTGGGTCCTTAAATGATAATGACAGGGAGAAAGAAGAATGGAGGAGTGAGAGTGAATGGAGAAAAACAAATAAAGATGATATAATCACGGTCCCATATGCCCAGCTCAAAAAATATTAGGTTGAAGCCTTCTAATATAAGAGATGTGTGGGATGGTTTGTGAAAGGCTGGAACAGTGGAGGTATAAATATAATCCATCACAACCACTCAATTTGGGAAAGAGCAGCTCAGACCTATACTCACCTCACTGGTGGTTTAGGAACCAGCAAGCTGCAAAAGGTATTTTGAAGTATTTGAAGTTCCCCCTCAAAAGGACTCAGACACCTCGAATGCCAGGACAACAGGGACCCTCTGTGTCTTGTCCTGTCTCCAGGATGGAATTCTAAGTGATGCTATGTGCAAGTGCAGGGTCTGGTGTGTATGCACTGACTGGAATATGTACATGAGGGTGAGGACAGAGGTCTTGCATGTGGATAAAGGAAGCTGGAATGTGCCTGCCTGTGCCTGTGATGCTGAAGAGCAGATACAGGATGAAGGGGTGAGAATGCATCTAGGAGAGCAGGAATTGGGCAGGGGAGCTGTGAGGAGACAGTAGTGTTTGTGCACAGCAGAATGGGTGGTGGTGGGAAAACACCAGCACAACTGCAAATGAGTTTGTGATTTCTCTCATGTTCATTTAGAGGTCCTAGGAATTAAATGTGGTTGCAGTACTGCCATATCATTACTTCCTCTATAATGCTGCTGCAACTTTTAATGCTCTAACACCCAGAGTGATCACAGTATTATAAGAGAATCTCAGTTTTCTTTTACAATCAATGCCAGGTTTAGATTTTAAGCCTTCTCTGCAGATGGTCTCAAAAACCCTAGGAGACAACTCTATATTTAATTATATTTTATTTAATATAAGTAGCTCTCACACTTTTTAGAACTCCCCTAGCACTCAAAGCTTTCAGGTCACATTCCTGTTAAGCATGTTACATACACTAGGCTGGAGTACATTGTACTAAAATTTCTGGAAAGCAGGTAAGGCTTACTCTACAAATGGAAGGTGAAAAGCAGGTAGGCTTGGAAGTGGTCTGAAGTCAAATATTAATATCTCTTTGCTTTTTAACTTGGAAGATGGGAGTACAGAATGTACTGGAAAAAACCTGACATCCTCAGGAGACAATATATGGTGGCTTTCCAGATCAGGACTTGAGAGTCAAGAACAACAGTTGAAGGGTGTGTACTCACTCCATCAGACTGTGGGTTTTGTTTGCTAGAGCAAGTGCCTGTCTTGGAAAGGTGCAGCTCCATGGGGGACTTAAAAAAATTCATAGGCATTGGTCATAGGAAGTGGGTCAACATGAGCTTCAGAGGCACTGCAAGGGCAAGAAATAAGGTAAGGTGGATCTATAAAATTAGGAATGTCAAGCATAAAATGGGAAGCGATCTCAGTTCAGGCTAAGAGCACATGTGTAGCATAATGAGCTTCACTTGAATGCTAGACCAGGTAGCAGGGAAGAAAGCAGCACCTTCTTTGCACTGTTATTAATGGTACTGAGTCGTATGTGGGAGGCAGGGCACTAGGCTAGATAGACCTTTGCTCTGAGTATTCAGGGTTTTTCATCCACACCTCAGAAAATACACAGAAATAACGAGGACAGAGAGGCAGAGAGAGTTCAAAAGGTTACAGGTACCTCCAGGGACTGGAAAATAAGTCATGATTTGAAACTTAAGCAGCTCAGCTTATTCCGCTCTCTGACAAAAAGCTGAGATGTAGCTCAGCTGAGTATAGATACTTGCATACAGAAATAGGAAACCAGGGTGAATCTCTAGGACTACTCACAAAAGGTGCCTAAAAGATGGTTCCAGGCAGATTCAGATGAAGAACAGGGCAGAATTTCCTAACTGGGTGGGAGGTGAGTAATTATACAGTGAATAACCTTCTGAGGAAAAAAAATTATTAACTACTGTCACTAGGAACACAATGATCATTTGAAATATTTTTTTGTCACATATCTGACAGTTGCTGCTGTATCCAGGGCTGGAGATGATCCTGAGTCTGGAAGCTGAGAATCTACAGATTTTTCATCTTTTGTTAGCCATGCAGGACTGCCCACATGCCTTCCCTATGCTTGTATTGTAGCTCTGCAGTAAAATTACTGTAATTACATGTCATGATCTGCTTTGAAAGGCTAAGAAGGAATGTATTCCCTATTTTGAAAATATTTGCATCATAAAACGTCATGGAATTGCACCTTCCCTTTAGAGCTGAGATACTTCACTATCTCGGAGGTGATTACAAGTTCACAATGTACTGTAAATAACTTCAAAGCCAGATCTGGAGAAGACAAGAGGGAGGAGATGGTTCCATTTAAAAAATGTGATGCAGAAAGCCCTCCTTTTTTCAAATGCTTATCTGATAGGTGTTGTTCATGTGCTGATTATCCCCAGGGAATGTGGGATTTATTTAGGTAGGTTTGGGATTGTTACAAAATTTGATTCTTACCTGTGTTACTTCGCGGAAGTATGCAAAAAAATGCTCCTAACATGCAAACTAACTATGCAAAGAAAAACTCCTAACAACAGCATTGGGCTTTTTTTTTTTTTCTGGGATGGGCTAGATGTATCCCAACTCAGCACTTCCCTGTGTCTGCAACGATCCCAACCACCAGGATAATCGGTTTTGTCCTGTTTTCTGATGATGATACACAATAATTCATCCTGACTAGATGCTTCCCAATGTGAGTACTGTAACCAAATTCACTGAAATTGCAATCACAAAGGAATTTAGGCCTGTAAGGCTTAACAAGAATTCAGATACTTTGGTTCTCTCCTCTGCCTGGTCTGCAGGGCAGGGGAGTCCAAGAATAATTCAGCACCTCCTGTGAATTGCAGACCTTACTGTGTGCTAAAACACATGCAGTGGAACAGGGCTGGGGGCTCCTATGCTGCAGGAGTCCAGCAGCTCCTCTTGTCAGATACCAGCGATTCAAACAGAGGTCACAAGGTGCCAAAACTCCAGATCTCACAGGTATGCCTAAGCATGACTTCATGAGGCTGTTTTCTTTTGAAACCATGTCAGGGAAGGGGGATGCCAATCCCAGGCCAGCTGGTGAGAAGAGAGAGCATTCAGGCAGGCAAGAGCAGAGCATGAGGCCAGTCCCTGCCTGGGAGGAAGAGTCCTGTCTGTAAGTCCTTTCTCACAGGATCTATTGTGAGGCTACAAGACAGAGAGCTGTGTCACTGCTAGGCCAGGAGTAGAGTATCCATGGGAGAAGGCAGAATAATAGCTCATCTAGAAAAGACTCTTGTGCAAGGGCAGGATGGTTATAGCCAGGGCTTTAAGACACAAGAGGATAACAAATATGTTCCTGTGGAGTCTGACCAAACCAATGCAACCTGCAGTGATTTTACCTACTCAGGAGAAGTCTGTCACATTAGGAATAGCATAAATTTACCCCAATCTAGATATATTCTATTGTGATGGATCACGTATATGATATGATCCTCATCTATCTTCCATGCGAACATGGTTTGTGTTTTAAGAAGCTCTAATGTAAGTTTTTTGACTTCGTGCCTCCTTTCTTAACTACACATCAAGTTCTGACTGGAAAAAGCCATCCCATGCTCCTTGGTGTGGCAGCTGACCATCTCTTTTCTGGTCATCCAGATAAAGCTCCAGAGGGATAAGCCTTTGTACTTTTAGCAGGTAGCTGTCTTCCTACTGCAAACCTTGTGCCGTATCTTCACAGAAGCCTCAAACTCCAGTTATCCCACACTTGGCAACCAGAAGCTCCAGCTCTGCCGCTGATAACCCCAGTATAATTAGGCATGGTCACATTGAAAGCTGGAACTGTGGGTGTAGTCTAGAATTACGCCATTTTGCTATTGGAGTAGAAGAACTAATGGAGACGTGGTACTATTCACTGTCATACCAAATTTTGTAAGAACACTCTTCCACTTAAGCAAAGCTTCCAGTAGGTTGCCTACTAGCCTTGCTTCCTGGAGCATTGAAGAACTTCAGGTCTTGCTGTTTAGACATATGAGAAAGGTGTACCAATGAAAGGAAATATGGAAATGTATAATCTCCTTTATATTACACACAGGATGGGGATGTCTCTCAAAGGATGATAGGAAAATGTAGTTGCAGCTCTGGGATAGCAAGCTGAGAAAATGATAATGGTAGTTTTGCAAAAGCAAACTCAACTTCAAAACCACTGCAAATCCAAGTGAGACTGCTTGGTGTTTATTCTGCCTTAAGCAAGTTTATGTCTTCTGGATTTATGAATCCAAATAATTAATCTTGTGTTCTTTACAATCATTTTGTTGTCTTGTCAAAGACAGGAGGAAGCCTCATTAAAATATCCTTTCTCTTCTATGCTTACTTCTTTGAAAAAGGAAAAAAAAAAAAGATAGCAGTTGAGATGAACAGCTAAAATTACAAAGAAATATAATTTATTAAATGTGAGAAAATGACAACAGACATTTATTTCTACTGGACAGTTGATAAATGGCTGCAGGCTTATCACCTACCAGAATGATGAAAGAAATATTATCTTCTCTTATTTATTTATTTATTGACAAGCAGATCTCTTTCCCTGCTCCTCTATGTCTGGCAAGGAAAGCCAGACACGGTCTTTCTTATGCCAGTGAACAGTGGGCAAGGGAGAGACCACAACCAGAGAGGAATTACATTAAGATAAAGTCTAGCAAAGCACAACAGTGAGTGGGTGAGACCTGGATGATCCCAGACATTTGCCTTGGCACTGAGGATAGCCCTGTTTTGGGCAGTGCAGATCCTCCCTTCCATTCAAAAAGCAACTCAAAAGCAGAGAGTTTTCTCCTGCCGCTGCCCCCACCACAGGGCAGTGGTGGCATCTGTGGCAACTGACAGACACTCTCCTTCTTGCATTTATTTCTCCTCCATGTTTGAAAGAAACTCCAGGGGAGGAAAGAAAAAGTGGTGGTGGGGAAGTGTTTCTTGGCACCTAAATGTGGATGGATGAACCCAAACTTCGAGTCTATGGAACCCAAACATATTTCTAGGACTGATTTTTTTTAAGCTGTAACCCCTGAAAAAAAATCACCACTGATACTTGCCAATAAGTTTTCATTCCAGCATTATAGGGCATAAAATAATTGAGAAGCAAAGAATCCCTCTCCAGAACACCCCCTAAACCCTTTGACAGACCTCACAGGAAGCATAAAGCAGTGTTAAGTTAAGGCAGCCTGTGCAGCATGTTTGGATGCCCACTCAGCATGCTTAAGGTGTGTTCCACAATTAAACAGACCATTTATCCACAAGCCATGGCTGGAACTTTCCTTTCAGAATTATGCTAGTTCGATGTTGAATTAACATAAAGAGATACTGTAGAAAGATGACTTCTGGTTTGTTTTCTATTTTATTTATTCCAATTGTGCAGTTACGTTCTAAGCCTTTATTATCGTGACTTTTAGTACATGCCACAAGGATTGTCAGATTGCCTAATCTTGGGAGTATTGCTAATCCCTGCCAAAGCCTGTTGATTGGGGAAGATGTGCATAAAATTGTCAACTTTTTTAGAAACTCTAATTACAATCTGAATACACATACAAATATCTATCTTATCTAACAATTACTGTATTTGACTCACTTAGAGGCTGTTATATAACTCACTAGCGATCCAGATTTACAGCCTCTCAGACTCCTGCAGGCTGCAAAACAGCACTGCTACTAAGCCATCATGTACCAGCTTGAATTCTGAGAGTCAGGCTGGATTTCTTGTGGTTTGTGCAGAAATACTTTGTAGCCCATTACAAAGCATCTGTCAACAGTTGTGCCTATGTGACTCAGGCCAGATTTGAGCTCCATAATTGGAATTTCCCATTAAAATGACTTTATAAGAATGACTCGATGTACAAATGAGCTCATTCTATAAGAAGACCAAATGGAAAATAAATCCAGTAAAAATGTACTTTTAAATATAAAAATAACAAGACATGGTACTAATATGCATGGTCTAGGTCTTGGGGGAAATAGTTTTTTGTAAAAATAAATTTTTAATGTAAAATAGCAATTTAAATACTAAGAGAAATATATTAGCATATTAAATTATTAAGAGCCTAAAATAAAGACTTTTAGGGTTATGGCAATTACTTTAGGGACCTGAAGTCATTAAAATGGAGACTGATCATTTAAACTGGCATGAGTTTACAGTATATGGATAAACAGCAGGCATGCTTTTAAATGCATCACAGACAAGAAGTGTAATGTGTAGAAATACACAGGACTACAGATTCGTGTAACACAGAGTCACAGGATGGCAGGGACTGGTGGATACCTCTGGTGATCATCTGGTCCCACACTCTGCTGAAGCAGGGACACCAAAAGCATTTTTTACAGCATCATGTCCAGTCAGGTTTTTAGTATCTCCATGATATTCAAACCTCTGTAGCCAACTGTCAGTCTCTCAACAACCTGTTCTAGCGTTCACCCACTCCCACAGGAAAAGCATGTTTTCTTCTGTTCAGACAGAATTTAATGTTTTTTTTAATGACCACTGGCCCTTATTCTGCCAGTGGGCACTACTGAGCAGCACCCAGCTCCCTCTTCTTCATCTCTCATTCCCCAATCCCTGCAATTTATACAGATGGATTAGGATCCTTCCCTTCTCCATGCTGAACAGTCCAAGATCTCAGTCTCCCCTCACAGGAGAGATGCCCCAGCCCTTCACTGATTGTTGTGGCCCTGCAAAGGATTCTCTCCACAAAGTCTCTATTCTTCTTTCACTGGGAAGCTCAGATTTGCCATGCACTCAGAATGGTTCCAGATGTGAGTAAAAATGAAATGCCCAGAAGGAAATGTTTTTGGAATAACACAGTATCATTGTCTGTGACAATAGAGGACATCCAAGGAGGAAATTATTCATGAAAACTCACGAGCATATTCATGAAAAATTATATAGGACACCACTGGCTGTAAAACACACAGTAGAAAAGTCCAGTCATACTAAAATGTTCATTTCTGTCCTTCCTGAAATAAAAATAAAATTTGGTAATATAAGTAGTATTCTATATGTTTTCCTGATACAGTTTCATTTGATCTTGTTGTCACATTCTGTAGGGAATAGTATAGGATGTTCTGAAAAATGTGCCAGACAGGTCTCAAGAGACTTCATTACTAAGCAACACTAATATACCCTACTGATCATTGCTAAAAAAATAAAGCTCTAAGTTAGATCAAAATTATTCTTTTTCTGAATATAATTTACAAGTCACCTCAGGAAAACGTGGGAATAGAAATTTGGCTTTGGAAATGAAATGGAAGCACAGACTGTACCCACAAGGTGATGAAACATATAGAACTGAAGATGTCTGTCAAATTCATTTTGAGACACACAGTTTTTCAAAAGCCATTTTCTTTGGCTTTTCAAAGGAAGAAATCAGGTGGAAGGTTCTGCATAATTTTAGAAGTTCCAGTTAATGGGAGGAAAGTCTAAACATGACCCGAATTTGAGGTCAAAAATATAAAGCAAAGGAAAAAAACCCAAACTGAAAGCAACTGTGTATTTTGGAGGTTGGATTCATGATTAGCATAGGCAAGTCTGCTGACTTCTTCAATACAATAAACTGACTGTTTTCAAGTTGATACACTGAATCACAGTCATACTGATGATGGATGTAACACAAATACTAATGAACAGTGTCATCCTAGTAATTCAGTCAGGTGTAGCACCTTCACAGGATGCAATTGCAGCATTTAAGAAGAGCCCTGAGCTGGGAGCTGTGCAGGGTAACACAGAATGTCTCCTAAGAATGATCACCAGTAACAGCAGCTCTTTCTCTCCCCATCATGCTCATCCATACCATGGGGGAGCAATAAGAGGGATGCATCTATTTCCCAAGCACGGGGATTGCAACTGGGGGTGACTGCTTGCTGTGAAATCAACACACAGGCAGTAAAAGCCAGACATGGCACACTGAACTGAGCTGTGTGTCTCAGGATGGCAGGTTCTCAAGGCTCCACTCAGAAAAGGAGAAAAAAAAAAAACAACCCGGCAAAGAAAATGTTTTTCCATGGTGCAGCCTGGAGTATGCCAAACAGCAAACAGACGTGTAGGTGTAGACAACTCTGCCACCACTCGTGGGATACCTGCCACAAGCTGACTGGAAGAGGTGTCTGAACAGGGTGTGCCGTGGGGGTGTGGAGCCAGTGCTCCAAGGTACCAGCAGCACCAGGTCATCCTCTCCCAGGGCTCCTACTACCATCTGAGAGCATCATGCCTTCCTTATTTTGCCTCTTCCCATTTCTTCTCACTGCAGTCAGTAGTTGTAACACAACCTCTTTCTTTATTTTCAGGTTTAGCGGCAGCTGTTTCAGTCTAGAACTAGCCTGAGAATTGATTTTACATTGCATCTAATGGTGGCTATACAACTGCTTTTCATACGGAACTTGTCAAAATCTGGTGTGCCAGGCTCTGATCCTTTTCTTTTTCCCTTTTATGGCTAGAATAAATATCCACTGTAAGAGGCCTAGAGAAACAGAACAGTAGGATGTGCTAGGATGATATTTTAAATGCTAAATATCCTAGGAACATTTCTTACCTTATGTTGGTTTTTCTAGGCCAGGCATGTGGTAATTCCACCAGCCAGCCAATTTGAATGCTGTACTAACACTTAATGAACTTTGAATTTACAATCACAATATTAGGTACTTATATTAACTGCTTCATTAGGAAAAACAGCATGGTTATGAGGATGATGTTAAGATATTTAATTTACTTTTTGCAAGGCAAACAAAAGTATCCTCCAAAGTGTGGCAGATATCATTACTCACTTTGCATAGTATACCTGTACAAAGATTAATCACTTTTGCTTAATCTTAATTGCAGTGGTCCCCTCCTTTTGCAAGGTGCCACTTAATATCAGCAAAGCTAGCAGGACCTGCTCTGCAGGAGTGTCACTGGAGTTCATTTTGAGAAATGCAGACTGAATTTAGAAAATACTCCAATTGATCATGTTGTGGAGGGTGCCTTCACAAACATGGTATTTCTGGCCACATGTAACATCATAGAAGGAAACTGTAACCTCACTGTAATCTACAGATATTCTTCTCACCCACTTAAGTAGCATCAGGGACTCAACCATCTTATTTAGTGTATCTGCTGAGCTTACCATTCAAAGCACCCTTACTTATAAATCTGTATGGCCTGAAACCAGCTGAGAGTGATTGGAACTACTTGCACAGCTAAATATATACTCTGTTTTTGAATCCTATCCCCTAATGAAGACATTTACAAACCTCAAAAGTACTGCTACATTAATAACACACTGTGAATGTGTAATCAATAGGTATGCAGAGAGAGCAGGCTGAAATATTATTATTCAAACACTTTAATACTGCCTTGAAATTGCAATCAGAAGAACTTACTCCCTATGCCAAAGGTGCAGTTATCTAAACCTCGGAAGATGGATTACAGACCTCTGCTTTGGGGCACAGTGCAGCCCTATATTTCAGAGAAGGGGATAAAATCTCCTGAGGCCGTCAGTTCCAAGTGCCCAGCCTCAGTGATGGATACAAGGAGCCTCTCTGAGGAGAGCTGCTGCTGACCAGGGGCACTGCCATTCCACCTGCTCCCGGCTAGAGTACTCAGGGACACGTCCTGTATTTGGGAACTGCCCCTCACAGTCCTTCTGGATATCCAGATCCAAAGGTGCTCACCATCTCATTCTCTGTGCACACATAAAACATCTCCTTATTTACAGCCATCAGCTGACCTATTTTAGGAGAAGATTAACCTGAGCCTAAAAATATCTACTTCTCTCCCCTAAGACGGTGAGAGCAATCAGCTCAGCTGTATATATTTACCCTACAAAAATATAAATTTAGGACAGAGGAATCCCAGCTTTGCTGACATATTTAGCTCTGGGATGTTTTCAGCAAAATGGCTGGCTGCTAGCACAGGCTGACTGTGAGGAGACTTTCAATGGCAATGATGATGAAGGGGGAAAAAACAGAAGGCTTATCAGGCTTTCCTTCTTCCCACTTCTCTTTCCTTCTTGTTTCTTCATGAGGGTCAACATGAAACAACTGTTTCCTTTGAAGAAGCTTGCTGGGCTGGGACTGCGGCAGCACTAGATGACAGCTTGGACTAGCTTGGCTCTCTGTGCAAGAGAGGCTAATGAGGTTCCAGCAATTTAGGTAGAGGACTTCCTGGCCCACCAGAGACTGAGGTGTTATAAAGGAGCTGCCAGACTAGAAACTGAAATCCAAGTTTGAGCAGTGTCTTATAGCTTTTTTCCTTCCCCAGAAACCCTAGGCAAGTAATTTTGTCATTAATGTACTGCAGTAGCTCTGGGAGGCTCTAATTGAACCTAGGGACCCATAACGACAGAGGCAATAAAAGCAAGTAATGAACCACTCTATCTTTGCTCAGAAGAGACTGTAATTGCTCTTTGCTTCCTTCATGCCCACCTGCAAAATGCAGGCAGCAGAGACCTACCAACCTCACACGGGGATCATGAGAATGATTCCAGAAATGTTTATGAAATGTTCACAAGCCATGGAATCAGCCATGTCTCTTAGAAAATAAGAGACATTAAAAACCTGGCTTTTAAAGCAGTGGAGCAGTATCTACCCATTTGTCAGATTTACAGATAATATCCCATTTGCCAGTGGTACAGACCCATGTCCACAGCTGGCAACCGTGAGCCTGGCGCTGCCTTCTGGGCATTATGAGACCAGCAGTGTCTTTGCAGGTTTGCACCCAAAGGCCATTTGAAAGCTTAAGCATATTAAGTGAAGTCTCTGCATGTTGTTTTCTATTGCTGACAACTCGTATTGATTCCCTGTAATCAGGCAGTTATGCAGCCTTTAAATTTAGGCTGTAATCTCCAAAGTGGGAAACATGTGCTGATGTTTGTACCATTAGCAAAGCACCCCGGATCTCCACGCGGCTCCACCACAATTCTGTCTAGACTGCTTTCACACGAGACAAAAACAGCACTGCTGAGTATCTCCACACCAACCCCTACCCTTGCCTGAACTTTTGTTTCCTTAAGCTCAAACCCACCACCAGTTGAGCTTTTCTTCCCCAAAGAGCCTGAGTATGTGAGCCAGCTCATGGGGAGGAACACAGCCTTTCAGTGCTGGCTGCTCAAGGGACTCTTTGCGACTGCTACAAAAGCTGCTGCCGGCACCCCCAGGAAGCATTCATTTCTTAGAGAGCCAACAAAAGGGGCTTCCTTAAGGATCATCCTGCCTGCATGGACACTGCTCTCAGCTGGTAAGGAGCCAAGCCCTCGGCCGCTGCACATCAGCAGAGTTTGCAGCCTGGGTTCAGCACTGGGAAAGACAACAGCTTTTGTTCTTTCTGACCTCCCTTTCTCACTCTGTTATGTAGCTAAAGGGGGAAAATTCACTGGCTTCTACACAGTGGGTGACCAGAAGTAGGAGCTGATTGATGAAGAGCCAGGCACTGTTGCCCAGGAAATCCATCACACAGCCAAGGGGCTTGGGCTGCCGTTCTAATGTATTTTAAAAATTATCTCAGTGCAGACATACAGTAACCGTGTAGATATGACAAAACCTTTGAGAAGTCAAATACTGACAGTGACTGCAAGTGCTTGAAGGATATACTAGCAGTTTCTTTAGCCTTTTCAAGGAAGTCCTGGATGCGTATCACTGTAATGGGTGAAGAGAAACTGACTAATCTGATCATTTTAGGGAGCCCTTTCCCCTTTTGTCAAACTAAAAGGTATACTTCTATGGCAAACCTACCAGAAAAATGATAAGTTATGGTCATACTCATTTTCAAGTTATGCAGACTGGGATCCTATAACAACAGCTGCTACAGAAACCCACGACATGGTCCAGGCCCAGAACTCTTGTGTTTTAATTTCTAAGTAGATTCCTGCTAAAAATTTTTCTTACATCTTGGGAATACTTGAATAATACAGTATTTTCTTTTACAAACCATTCTTGATGAATTTCCTGCCCTTTTGGAGCTACATTGCTCCACCTTGACTGTGGGACCTAACTGCCTATAATGCTGGACTAAAGAAGCTATATTGCTATACATACATGTCTGAAATGACTATAGGCTCTGATGTAACACTTGTGAGAAGGCTTCAGTGTCTGTTGTTATAACCCACTGCACTCAATGCAGAAGAAACAGCACAGCTCATACAAGATGCTTGAATCAGTAGTAAAGTTGTCTCTATACTGAAAAGCCCTACTGACTGTTTCATTGAGATCCTTTGAAAAATGTGTCATCCAGTAAAAATACCTAAAAGTCATTAGGAGAAATACAAAAGCTCACCACCAATATAGTGCAACACCTAACTAATTTACAGCAGTGACTGTTTCTTCTGAATTAAGTATGGTTTTGTATTTCTGAGCTAGCAATACAGAGAAAAACTGACTTATAAGTTGCTTTGACTAGAGTATATGAGTATATATTACCTCATTATATATGAGTATATATTATATACTAGAGTATATATTACCTATATGAGATAGCACAGCAGAAAAATTGGAACTTCTAAAATATGATTCATCACATCCTTAGGCAGATATCAAAAATAATTCTAATGAACCTCACTGCAGAAGTACTTATTTCCTTTCAGTGCCCATACAGGGACTCTAGACAACTAACTGGAGCATATTTTTCTCTCTGAAATTGTCACAGATCTGTCCTTATCTGTTCCCTAGAGCTTCACTGTCAATACAAGGCTTTTGATAGGGGCCAAACCCCTGTGCTCATTCTGCACTAGAAGATTTAATTTTTAAAATACTACAGCCCCATGACAAGTCATCTGTCCATGATTCCAAGGAAAAAAGAGGCAAATAACAGCAATACCATTCGGTGGTGTCCACATCCTCCATTCATTCTAAGGGTTCCATAGAAAATTAGTTACTTTACTAACTTTGCTTTACTAGCTAGCTATACTTATGTACAACTACAACAATGGTCCAACACAGTTGTCTAAACTGCCTTTTTGATGCTGCCACAAACATGTGTTTCATTGTGTCTGGAGTTCTAGCTTCTAAACAGCTAAAAATAAGGGGAAAAGTATTCTAACTAAAGAGGTGGCTGGTAGCTGAGGTAATACAGGGTTGAAAGAGTGAAGAAAAAAATCAAATGTCTTAGAAATATTAAGTTTTAGTATTCACCTAACTTCACCTTATTTTAGTAATTCAATATCCATTGCAATGGAGGTGTCTAAGGAAGCAGTGATAAGCCTTATGAAAATGTAACAGAAGATATTGCTTTAGTGAGCAGAACGCCACCAAACCTTTCCATTCCCTATTAGCTGACTTCTGCCTTAAATGGCAAAATCACAACTTAAGTCTTGAATTTGGCTGCTTAGCATTTCACAGGGGTCCTCCCTGGCTCTCTCCACATGTCCTTTCACAAGGAAGGCACTAATGCATCCCAGCAGAGTCAATAAGCTGTGCTGACTGTCTCTGCTCTCAGGAATAGATTCAAGGAGCCTCTTCTGTCCAGCTGTAGGGGCAAGTAGCAGAAAAGCTCTGCCTCCATATACGAGACTGCAGTTCCAGCTGAGACCAACCTATTAAAACCTTCCTAAGAGCCATTTTCACTTTTCAGAGTCTCTTAAAATTAACATTTGTCTTTAATATTAATTTAATTATATTCTTATACAAGATTTTACACACAGGTTTTGAGAGGCTGAATACATTCTTTATCCCATTTACTAAACCACAATTAAAGTCTGTTTAGAAGGACACTGTTTTCAAGTTCTCCCTCCATACTTGCCATTTTCCTGCAGTTCTTGGGGAAAAGTACAAAATCAAGAAAAACCCTGTAGATGCCTTCACCTCGGTGCCTTCTATACATTGTAAGGAAATATCAGGGAAATGTTCTTAAAATACCTTTTTTTTTGGAGAAATTTCTCAGTGGCTACAAGTCAATGGATAGTTTGTGAACAGTAAGTGTCTTAATGAGTGTTGCAATAAAATCTGGGATACTGGTGAAGTTACTGTCTCCTCATTACTCTGAATTCACCACGCTTATTAGAGGAAAATAATTTGAACCTATCTCCTGCTACAGAAATAGCCTGTGCACTCTCCTTTATCAAAAGTCAAACTGACTTTGTGTGAGGTGTTGAAAAGGAAGATGTACATAAACTATGCTAGCTACTATCTCCAGGCACTACAAATTGTTTCCTTACCAACACCTGGAAAGCTCACTTGTTTATCAACAGCCATCAACCTTGGCCATCTTTATGGCTGACTTAAAATTCATCAGGAATGAACACAGGTCCTCTTTTTCCTGTGCTCATGAGCTTGGGGATCTCATTAACTTCAGAATATTCATTACACTCTCTGCTTGCTCTAAAAATAATATGGGTTTTTTTTGCTGCTGGGTGACTAGTGGGCAGCTGCTTCATGTATTTATCCATTCCACAATACAAGGTCTGATAATTCCATGGACTCAGGCACTCTGTCTTCAAGAGGCAGTTGTCATAAATAGACTCCACCTTACAGTTTTTGATATTGTCAAAGCACCAGTTAACAGCAATTAACTAATTCATCTTCAGGGCAACCCTGTGAGGTAGGTAACACAGATATAATTAACACAGGAGTGAAATGAGATTTAGGAGTTAAGTCAGTTGCCTGGGCAGAGGCCTTCATGATCTAGTGGATTAGACATCTGCCTCTCCAACCAAAGACGTTGAGTCTAATCCTTTTTCTGACATTGATTTGCTACATGACCTTACAGAAAGTCAATTAACTTCTCTGTTTCAGCTGCCCTAGAGATAATGATGCTTACCCACCTGGTGACACATGGGCATTTGGAAACTGTACTAAATTATACTCTTAACGTATTCTTAGGGACTGTCAGTGGAAGAAGTGAAACATTAAAGCTGGGAAGCTTTAATGTCCTTGCTATTTTATCTAATTCTTCCTCCCCACACTAGAAATAGTCCAGGCTTAAGATCAAATTTCTTGGGTTAAGGTGCTCCTAGTGAAACTGCTTCTGGCATCAGGAATTTTCATTACATCCTGTTTGACCAACAAAGTTATTTAAGGTACAGGTCAGCACTGGAATTGCAATGTGAAGTTATTTTAAATTTGGTCATGGAAGAAAGCAGCACCCTTCCCATGCTGCCACAAGGTAGCATGAACAGACTGTCGCAGCAATCCCCATTGAGCACTCTGGACGCCAAGGGAACAGAGCCTGCTGCAGAGACCCCCAAGCCTGCTCATGCATCATCCCCAGTTCCCTTTAAATGAGTCTCCTGCAGGATAATTTCTACAGGTGTCCTGACCCCTAGCAGGGATGCAATCCTGCAGGAAAAGTACCTGCATACATATACCCCTGGGGTAGAGCCACTTGATCTTGCCATCTTGGAGCACTGCAGAGCTGTACTTAAGAGAAGGAAAACTAAAACCTGCTCTGTTCATTTCATTAGAAGCTGTCCCTGAACTTCTGTCCTTTTCATGACATGCCATAGAGTGTTTAAAAATGCACAGGTAACTTTGTATCACATTTTGTGTATTTGACTAGGCTTTTAATTATTTCTACAAAATATTCTGTTGCTACATATCATGTTTCCTAAGCCCATAAAATCTCCCACAATTCTAATGCAGCAAGGAATCAGTCAAATAGGACATAAGAATTCAACATTTACCTTTATTTATGTGAGAAAGAATAATTTTCCTTCTCTTTCATAATGAAGGAAACATCAGGCACTTTTTGCCTTCTGAATTATAGTAAACATAGTAAATGTTCATGCAGCCAGAAAATTAATAACCTGCTCCTGCCTCTGCTGCAACACCGATCACTCCTCAGCATCCTTTCTGCTGCTGATCCGCCGTGCGCCAGCTCTTTCATTTCGCTGCCCTGCCCTCTTCATCCTCAGACTGGTTACCACCAGCTTCTTCTCCATCCCCCCAGCTCCACTGATAATGTGTTTAACATTTACTTTGATGCTATTCCTTGAGGCTTTTCAAAAACCTTTTCAGAAAGAAGACCATTAAAAAAGAAAATCTTCAGGGAAATACAGTGAAGAAAGCTAAAGCACAAAGGGTATGTGCTTATGTATCATATTCCCCTGTAGGCTTTGTCTTGCTGCAATCCTGGAGGTGACTCAATGCAAACCCATACTGCTGTAAATAGGGAATAAATATTGTCCTCTCCTAAAATACACCTTGACTAGTTCAATAAACCCTGACATACGGCTGCTGCTTGTACAAACATAAGTATATTAAATCCAAATAAATTACTAGGGAGCTATCAGATTAGTAATACAGATATTCCCAAGGCTGAAAGACTGTCTATAGCTTGTCCCTATGTATTTACTTTTTGCAGATGCCAGTGGTGTGGCTAGCACAGACCAAATGGTTCCATGTCTACACACTGTGAAAGAACTTAAAGGTGACTTGTAATACCTTATAAACGTATTCTAGGATTTTATTCTGAACATGGAAAGGAGCATAAACTAAAACTCTATTCACCCCTCACAGGCCTAAAATAGAAATCCTTAGTACTGGTTTTGACACAGATTAAAATTACCTGTGTGCTAAGAGGTGATTAACATGTAACACATTTGGCACTAGCAGGACATATAATTACATTCAGACAGATTACTGGGCACTCCTAAGCATTTGTAGCTTATCTTGTAATGTTATCTCATGCACATGTTTGATTTGGATGCTTTTTTTTTTTGGTCTTACTATGTGGAGAGTTAGAACCTGTACCTTACTGCACCTAATCTACTAATACATGGAAATATCCATTTAAGGTTGAGCTTCAGATCTCTGCTGCATCAGGTCCTTTGTTTAAATATGTATGTTTTAGTATTGCATATTTTCCAAGATTTCATAAAAGTACACAACATACCAGTTCTGTAGTCTAGACTAGAAATAAACAGATGTAACTTAATCTATTGATAGACTAAATGATATGTAATACCACGAAGGAAAACTTCTTTTTGTCTTATTCTTTCAAGTGGCTTTTGTTTAACCCTGTATATGAACAATTACAGTCTCCTGCGAGATGTTTTCCCATTTTCAAATTCAATTAAATGGGTGATTTGCATACACGTCTTTTAAGTGGAATGTAAAGGTGTCTGGACCTTCAGATTTATATTGGCTTTGCTGTAAATTAATGCTGCTGAAGTCAATGAACACACTTGAACCTGCAGTGACCTTGTAAAATACTGGTGGCTATTTGGATGAAAAAGAATCTATCTGGATTGGAAGAAGGAAAGGAAATCAGTTCATCATAAGTTTGGTAATGTGGTATAGTTACTGCTAACAGTGTTTTTACTTCTTGGTACGATCACTAGAAGACAATGTATAGTCAGTATTAAATCAGGGCAGATACAGACGATAAAGGCAAAGCTTAATCTTGCTAGGATTAGTGACTCTAAATTGATATGGCTGAAAACATTGCAAAATGCTGAAGTTAGGTAGCTTCAGGGGCTAGCAAAATGCCTTGCCTGGTAATTCTCAAAAGTCTTCAGAGACAATGATTGCACCTGGAAGCTCTGATTTTATTACCAAAAAAAAAAGTCTACTGCAGTAGCCTCATTTGTACTTTAATTAAGAGCTTTGTTTTTAAATATAACCATCTGATTCCCTGGGGTTATTTTTAAAGTAAGCTTCTGGCAAGGCAGCAATGTGGTGGATTAGAGGCTTGGAATTGAGGAAAAATCACCGTTCAGCATACAGTTTAGAATAATGTGTGCATATATACAAATACATGTGTATTAAACATCATGTAACAGGATACAGGACTGGATTTATTAAAGCCAAATGGAAAGATATTTCCTCTTTTAATATTCTAGATCTCTTTTAATATATGTGATGCAGATATTGCACTGCAGTCTGATTCATGTAAATACCATAATAATTGCACATCAATCTGATCAGTCCACTGAAAGCTCTGTTTTACTCCAAATGTAAATCCAAGTTATCAGTTTAGCTGTCTGCATCTAGAACTCCATCTAACAGTGGCTGTTACCCTTGATGTGGATGTATAAGACATATCACCCATCAACTCACCATTTATCATGGAGTATGCAGGCATGAGTTGAAAAGCAGCAGACTCAGAAAAAGCATAGTCATGGAGAAGAAGCAGCACGGTAGCAGCAAGGGGGACAAAATGGGAATGCTAAAGAATCATGTTAAAAGGGGAGGGCTGGGGAGGAGGGTGAAAGATCTGTACAAGACATGTCTGAACATGAGAAGCCAGAAAACGGTATTTTTCTAGTTGTTATTTCACAAGAGAACTTACAGCTTCCAAATTTTAATGGGCAAGCATGTGCATCCATGGGGAAATCTTCAAGCTGCATGGGACATTCAGCAGAGATGGTCAATCTGTGGGGGAGTAAAAAGAAAACACATAAAGTTTTTTTCCCTGCACTTTTCCTTTAGGCCCCTCGCTGCACTACATGAATGCTGACACAAGCACGCTTTTCCTAAAGGCTCCTTGCTCCTTCTGAAATCACAGCAAACCCTTGTTAAACTGAATGTGAGATAAGCCAGGTGGACCAAGGAGTGTGCATGCCCAAGGCATAATCTAGTAACCCTGAGACATGGGAAATTATTTTATTTATGTAAGCTGTCCCAGTAAGGTTATTCTTTCTTATTAGTGTGTGAAGAAACTCCAGTGATGGAGTTTCTGCCATACACTTTATACTTATCTACTCTCTGTACATATTACAACTGGACTAGGAATTTGACTCCTGGGTCAAATAGCACTGTTATAGACATAAAGAATCATTGACTTTATATGTAGATGTAACTATTTAAACCCATAAAATAGATATTTATAGATGAAAGTATATAATATAACTAATTATAGCTATATATAGAGTTATATATCATCAAGGACATATATACATCACTTTATGTAGCACTATAGTTAACTTCTGTGGAAATCACATGGTATCATAGCCCATTTCAGTTCAATACACTGAATTACCTGGGCATCTTGTCAGGCAAAAAAAACAGGGTCATCTTCCTCAGCGTACTGCCTAGGGAAGGAATTCTATCCTGGACTCCCCAGCCACTATGTGAAAATATTTCATCTAGACTGGACACAGGGGTAGGGAAAAAAAAACCCCTTAGGCAAATATAGACGTTTCCCATGGATGTTCTGCATGATTGCCAGATCAAGCTGGAGACCAAGAATAGTCTGAGGTAAATTTCTGAACAGTGCAATATCAGTTATATTGATATCAAATGCATCAAATATATCAAATATCTCAAGAGAGCCAAGACTTGCTTCTAGCACAAGGAGAATCCGTTTTGTTTATGCCATTTTGATATTTGCATAATACAGATAGTTTGCTCAAGATAGTGAGGATGAAAATCTCATTTTACATTATGAATATCTTTATGACTTTCTCATTTTATGCTGTTATTCCACCTCAGAGGCAACAGCCCAGAGACATCCAAGGCTTTACAGACTGCCTGGTGCTGGGGTGACACAGGGCTCTACTGGAGGACAGCCTGGCTCTTAACCAAACTATTGCTTGGGGAGTGAAAATCTCCAAAGAAATCTACAATACCCTACTACCAGCATGCAAAAGTACATTTTCCTATCACTACAGCAACATGGAGTCATATATACTGGCTATATATATAGTCACCACTTCCTATCAGCACCCCAGAGTGCCATAAGAACTTCTATCCAACGGGACTGTAAAGGGTAATAATCTATGTACAGATGGCACAGTGCTCAGCCAATCCAGTTCAGTACAACACAGTGATGCCTTGCCAGGGCACTACAGCTATGCAGACAATAAACTGGGGGAAACAGCTCCATTCTGCTAACACACAGAAATTCTGGAGCTGTACCAATGGCTGGAAATGGCAAAATAAGCACAGAAAATGCAACAGTATATTGGCTGGAGATCATATGCTGAGGATGAGCTGGGAAACAGGAAGAGAAAAAGGCAAAATGCACAAAGGAATTGAAAATGTAAAGATAATAAGCCATAGAAATTCAAAGGGGAAAAAAAATCCAGTTCAGAACAGAGATAATTTACTATTTGGTAAGAACGGACAGGAGGATACAATATAGAAAGGAAATTACTGAGGCACTTAAGCAAAACTGTTCTTGAGTTTTATTTTTGTGAAAAGATATTTTTAATATCAGTCAGATATGTAGTTGTCTGCAGTGGAAACTGCCCTTGGGCACCAAAGGCAGCAAAGCCAAAGTTACCTAGAATGGTGTGTCGATGAATTTAATAAGCTAGTTCTAGTAGTATCCTGCCCAGAACTTACATCCTTTTCACAAAAATCACTCTAATGGGGACTTGAAAGCAAGGCTGCTATCCCTCCAATGCATCATTTTACTTCCTGTGTTAATGTCAAGCACTGCAAATTTAACCTTTTTGAGAAATTCAGACGCCTTGCTCCAAGAGCCCACAAGAAAGCCAGCGTGTTTTGCTGCAGTCCATCTCCTGTCTCTTTGTCTATCAACAGTTTAGGCATGTCATTTCAGAGCTGCAGCTTGACATTATTTTAATATACACACCTGTCATCTGCAAACTTCAAAGAACGGGATGCCTATATCCATCTGACAAAGACAATAGGTGTAGAATCAGGAAGTGAAGGAATATTCAGTGCAGAATTATACATAAGAACTTCTGTTTCATCTCACTGTCCTATGAATTGTATCCTGCTGCCTGCATCTCTGGAAATAATCCTTGTGTGTAATGAGGAAGGCTGTAGACATTCATCAACTATAAATGTGGAAGAGAAGTGAAGATGAGTTGCACTGAGACTGTGACCTAGTGGAATTTAATTAAGTTCCTCCAGAAATTATTTTTGCCTGTCCTAAATAAAAGGGTAGCAGATAAAGCTGGAGGGCATCTGGCTGCCACTGCCTGACTCAGAAGCCACAAAGACTTGTGGTGCCAGGGTACTCCTCTGTCCCCCCTGAATTACTTATCCAACAAAAGGCAGAGTATCCCTTAAAAGGGTGCTGCCTGCTGCAGTCTTCTGGGTCTAGCCTGGGGGTAGGGAGAACCAAGTTTAGGAGCAGTTAATGGGCTTGGGATAGCCTTTCCTTTCATTAACATGAATTCTTTGGATAAAAAAGTTCCTTTTTCTCTCTATCAATGGTATCTGCTTTCCTTTTCCCATGTACCTATCCTAGGAGCACTCCTAGTCTGGCCATCTTGAACAAATTAACAAGCTCTACCTGTTAAATCTATTAAGAACTATGTAGTTGAGCCTCTTACAAAAGTGTGCATTACCCAAGGCTTTTGAAGTGTCTTTTAATGGCCAATGTGACAAAAAACTTGACAGAAAACTTGTAAGGAAACTTGACTGTGGGTTCTGATACACAGCACAAATGTCACCACCCTGAATTTCTGTAGGTGCTCTGTGCCCAACAGGAACTGGTTTTCATAACTGTGTGAGGACCTGAAAAACAGTCACTCAACTGACTCCTGGATTTTCTGCTGCATACAGAAATAAAAGCAGCACAGCAGACATCTACACTCTGGGGGCTGGAAACATGGGCTCTTGCATACAGATTTGCTCTGAGATGTAGAGTACAAACTATATATTCAGATCATAGCCCCCAGAGTCTCAAAAAATGGGTATCTGGGTCTACTCCTTCAAATATCACCTGCAGTGATATTCGCACACTTTAGTTTTTTAACATTGTGATAAAGCTTAGGGACTCATTGTACATTCTAGTTTACATAGTTGATTATTATTATGCAGTTCTTGGCCACAGCCAGCATGGCTTCATGCCTATCAATCCTGATTTTCTTTAATGACAAGGTAACCCATCTAGTGGATCAAGGAAAGCCAGCTGATGACATCCTTCTGGATTTCCATAAAGCTTTTGCTACTGTCTCTCACAGTATCCTTCTGGACAAGATATCCAGCACACAGCTGGATAAATCCATCATGCGAGGAGTGAGCAACTGGCTCAGGGGTTGGACACAAATGGTTGCAGTGAACGGGATGACATGAGACTGGGGACCTGTCACTACTGGGGCTCCACGGGGCTTTATCTTCAGGTCCTGTGCTCTTCAACATCTTTGTGAGTAACTTCGATGCAAGACTGGAAGGGGTACTAAGCAAGTTCACAGATGATACAAAATTGGAAGGAGCTGTTGCCTCCCTTGAAGGCAGGGAAGTCCTGCATAGAGATTTCAACAAATCACGGGGCTGGGCAGTCACCAACAGTATGAAGTTAAACAAGGTGAAGTGCAGGACTCTGCATCTGGGATGGGGCAGAGTATATGGACAGACTGGGAATGAGATGCTGGAAAGCAGCACCATGGAAAGGGACTTCGGGATCCTGGTCAGTGGCAAGTTGAGTCAGCAGTGTTACCTGGTAGCCCAAAGGGCCAACCCTGTCCTGGAGGCATCAGGCACAGCATCACCAGCCAGGCAAGGGAGGGGATTGTCCTGCTCTGCTCTGCACAGCCTCACCTCGAATATTGTGTGTGGTTTTGGGTACCACACTATAAGAAAGATATTAAATCATTAGACAGCATCCAAAGGAGAGCTGGAGATGGCGAAGGGCCTTGAGGGGAAGCTGAAAGAGAAGTGGCTGAGGGAACCTTGCAACTTCCATATCAGGGAAAGAAGAGGGGCAGGCACTGATCTCTTCTCTCTGTAGTGACCAGTGACACACGACCTGAGGGAATGGCCTGAAGTGGTGTCAGAGGAGGTTCAGGTTAGATATTAGAAAAAGATTCTTTACCCAGAGGGTGGCTGGGCACTGGAACAGGTTCCTCAGGAAAATGGTCCCAGCACCAGCCTGAGAGAGCTCAAGAAGCATTTGGACATGTGGTGTGATTCTTGGGAATGGTCCCATGCAGCAGGAATTGCACTTGATGCTCCTTGTGGGTCTGTTTCAACATAGCACATTCTGTGATTACAACAAAACTACTTCCAGTTTGCATTTATTTAAGGGAGAGAAAGGAGGCCTGGGCATGCATACATGAAACAGTCTTTGCCTAATCCTTTTAATATGGTGACTCCAGCATGATCTTGCTGTGCACAGTGCAGCACAGTTATCTGAGCTAGAGACAGTCACCAAACCAGGATTTTTCTGTCACAGCACACACATTGCTCAAAAGGCAGTTCTTTCCAACAGACATTTAAAAGCTCCCCTCCTCCACCATCACTCTGTATTAATAAAAGCCCTATGGGATTACTTTCACTCAAACAGGGTCTATGACAAGATTATAAGCGACTGTTAAAGGTCCTTTGCAATAGGAGAATGAAACTTTGATTTTACAGAAAATAACGGTAAAATTCTCCTTACTTGAATGGGGCCACTATTCACCCAAAAAATGTAACAAACCCTGACTATAGTTGCTGATTTATTAATTATATAATTTTGTTTTCATTATGCTCCAAGTACTCAAATTGCTATCCAAGTGTTAATCAACCAACAAAATGCTATTGCGGAACTTAACTATCTGAAAAAAAAAAAGTTAGGTCTAGAAATTATTTACTCTATCACCTATAATTGTTTCAAGACACATAAACAAATATCTAAGAAAAGCACAATTCAAGTAGCAAGACTTGCTCACTTCAGAAAAGTCACCTTCAACCATTGCCACTGGGGAATTAAGCATTACAATGCTTTCAAGAGATTGCTGCTTTTTAGCAAGAAAGGAAGTAAGGAGGTGTTAAAATCAAGGATGCAGCAAGGAAATAAATTCAGACATTAGGGAGGCAGACATTTGGAGTAAGTGTATTTCAAGGTGAGGTGAGAAACCCTCAGTTGCAGTCCCCAAGACAGGAAGCACCCTGTCCTGCAAGACTCTGTTTTAGGTCACTGCAGGGAACCCCCAGCTGTTCCCATGATCTCCTCAGTGCAAGAAGCATCTGTTCCTAATTGTGGGTAAAGAGAGAGGGCACTGAGCATCCTTCTCCCACCCTGTAAGTGCAGGAAACATTTTCCAACGCATTATCTGCAGCTGCCAGGCAGGAGATGAGGGCAGTCACCTGCCCGGGGAGCCACAGCCAGCTGCAAAACTTGCTTTTGCTTATCAGCTACTGACTTTAATATGAAAACAAATTAAAACAGAGAGCTCTAGAATGAGAGTGGAGCAGAAAGGCAGAGTAACCAGTAGCTTTTGGGAGAACTTAATTTAAGATAAATGTTAAATAGTAATAGTTACAGATGCAGGGGACACAGGAAAACTTTTGTTGGCACTAAAACTATGGCCAAAGAGATACAAAGATTTTCTGCCTATTTGCACTAATCCCTAAACCAGCTCCATCTTCTTAGTTATTTATTTCTGTGCAGTACTCTTACCCCTGTTTAAAGGGAGCATTTAAATGCTGTGCTTTGACCCCACCTGTGCTGGCAACCAGTACCAGCTATGGGGCTCAGGTGAGACCAAGTGCTGTTCCCAGCATGAGACCAGAGATTTTCTCTAATAAAAGCCAAAATATTTGCTTGAAACTCACCTTAAACCTACCACAACCTATCTCCCCAACATGCCAAGAAAGAGTTAAGAGGATCAGCCTTTAGCCAGGCTATAGCCAACTCCAGTGGGCTTGCTGGCTCCCTGAGAAAGGAGACTTCAGTGTTGGGTCAGACCCTCTTCAGGAGCCAACTCCAGGAGAGGCTTCCCGGGACACCTGCTCCAGCAGGACCTCAGCAGAATGATCTGAGCCCTTGTGGGATCTCCAGTATGCCCTTTGACACAGGAGAGTAACAGAGTTAATAGTCTGGGTTGTTTTTTCAAACTGTGAACATGGTTAGGTTTGTGAAATTACTCATTTGACCTTGACTGATGACACAACCATTCAGTTGTTCTCCCACTGTGATGTCTTGGGAACATTTCAACAACCAAACTTTTATTTCTTTCAGAAGATTTTAAAGCCAAGACTTGTTTCAGGCCCCAGCACAGTAAGGGTATAGTCCAGGGTACTGATGTGTGCCTGTGTTCCTGAAGTAAATGTAACATGTGCCAGTATAAGCATATATATTGCATATATATATACAGACACACACAAATATATATGAAGACATTTCTTGGTTCTGAAGCACTTGCTATACAGTCCTAACAAACCCTGCTGTAGTAGTGGGTTACAGACCACCACACAAAAGTGTTAGATTGTGGACAAATATTCACCCATGGAAACACAACAACTAAGAGTCACCCTGAAACCTGCCCCTGGCTGGGTGATTGCCTACAGCTCAGAGGGAGAGAAGTGATTATTCTTAGTAACTCAAACACTGGTTTGCTCATGAATTTCCATCATTTTGTTGGAAAAATATAGATTCAGGGCCTTGATCTGCATGTCCATGTGGGATGTGGAGGCAGTTCACCACTGCTTCCTATTTAGAAACACTGTATTTCTTTGGAATACATCAAATAAAGAGAGAAGAGAAAGAGAAGAGGAAGAGGAAGAGGAAGAGGAAGAGGAAGAGGAAGAGGAAGAGAAGAGAAGAGAAGAGAAGAGAAGAGAAGAGAAGAGAAGAGAAGAGAAGAGAAGAGAAGAGAAGAGAAGAGAAGAGAAGAGAAGAGATCTGCAGAAATTTCTGTCTTAGCCCATTTTACTGTCCTAACCACTCTGACAAGAATACTACCATGTTCCAACTTTCCTATGATGCTGAGATATGCTATCATTACGTGATAACAAAATGTCCTTTGAAATGCTATAGGGAAGGGACTATGGAAGACTAAGAGCTCCAGTCATTGATGGTTTTGGGAGCTGAAAATACATAATTCAGACGCATGGTGTACTTGACAGCAAAACTCTCATTTTAAGCAAACAAAATCCTCAGCATAGCTTCTGCTGAAGTGTGAAACAAGACTTTAAATGCCTAGATGAACTGTGCTGAAGACTAAGTTATTGTGACACAATCTGAGGTGGCAGAATTGATCTCAAAAGCTGTGCCACTGTAAGAATGATCTCCCTGCACATGGAGCAACTTAACATACCCAGAGCATACTCTTAGACAGGAGTAGGGAAGATGTTCAGCCTCTAGACACAGGAGAAACAGAAAAAGGCAATGAAATAACTAATAGGACACATAAATTATATGGTATGGATTTGGGAGGTTACAGAAATAATTGCAAAGCAAACGTTTATAGTAGAGGTAATACCTTTCATTCTCCAGTACTTCTTTTAAGTGCATAAAACCAATGGATGAAGCAGTGAGGTTATGCTTGTCCAACCTTGCCATGTAAGTGATCTAACGAAGTCCATAAGCAAGGCAGAACTTGCTGGAAAAAGCTCTGTTTTTTTATCAGACTAACTGTTGCAATAAAAACCCCAACCTTTTTGACAGACCATTCTTTCTTCAGGTTCTCTTCCTAAAAACTTTATTTTCCTAAAGAAACTTTAGATCAAAATGGCTATGCAGCTCCGAATGCTCTGTAGATTATCACACACATCTACTGGATAGTTTCACTGAAAAACCTCTCCAAGCTTTCTTTTCTTTACAGTCCCTTATCCATGATGAATTCTCTTTCGGCACTCCATGAAGATGGCTTCCAAACTTCTCCTCTGCAGTAGCTTCTTTTTTTTTAGTGAATTCTTGAATTAAAACCCCAAAATCTAACTAGCTCTAGCAATGCTGAGAAGTTGATGCAGTTGTTGATGCAGGTGAAATGGGAAACAACATCTCAGCCAGCCCACACTTCATTTTGCCAGGCCACACATTCCCCAAGTCTGCCCATGCTACAAGTTTTGACTACAATCTCCTTCTCTTTGTGGCTTTTTGATAGCATGTTCAACAAGGAGCTAACTGCAGTAAGTACAGTTGCTCTTGAAGTGCTGAGTAACACTGAACTGTGAGCTTCTTTTTGGCTCTCAAGAGCGGCCAGTCCCAGTTATTGGCAGAATCACCCAGCAATACCTGGTGCCAGGCAACTGCACATCCAATCTCTGCTTTCAGTGGAAGAAAACCCAAGTACAGGAGAAAGAAGGGAACATAGAAAGCACACTAAATCACAGAATCACAGAATATCTAGATTGGAAGAGACCTCCAAGATCGTCTAGTTCAACCCATGCCCTAACACCTCAACTAGACTATGGCACCAAGTGCCAGATCCAGTCTTTGTTTAAACACATCCCAGGATGGTGACTCTACCACCTTCCCAGGCAAGGCATTCCAATACTTTATTATTCTTTCCATGAAAAACTTCTTCATAATATCCAAACTGTATCTCCCTTGGTGCAGCTTGAGAATGATAAAGGATAAGGACTGTGATGGACACGGTGCAGTCATCCTTCATCCTTATGAAGGTGGTAACCTGCTAGGCAATTTAATCAGTGCAGGTATTCTGGCTGTCCAAAAGTGATTTTGTTTTTCCATTTCTGCCTGTCAGTATGGCATGTGTTCCTCCATGGATGAAGGCAACCTCACTGCACAGACATCCTTTTGCTTCCTGCCAGTTCACACACCCTTTGTATTTCTATGTACAGGCATAAACTACACAAAGTATTTTCTACTGAGAAAAATAATCCAGATTAAGAAAATAAGGGTGGGGGGAGGGATGAGGAGGAAGAGCAGACACCATATGGGCAGTACCAGCCCATCTGGGTTCTCTCACTTCTAGACTGGGATGCAGAGATATGGCAGGGTAGGTAGGAAGGATTATGACCTGGCAACCCAAAATACAGAACTAAAATCTTTGTTTATTTTTGAGAGTTCTGACCTAGGGCTCAAAAACATCACAGTTTCTGTTCAGCCACTTTCATTTAACCCCAGATTCCTCTTATCCATTTCAGGTCCACCTCCAAGGTCACTCCTCATCATAATCTCCTGCCTTTTGTGTAACATTAATGCTCCCCACACCTCTGCAAAAGAGGGAAGTAGTGATTGGGATGAGGGCATTTTTCACAGGGAAATGTGCATATTCCTATGTGTATGTACCTTATTGGCACATGAAGAAGGCTGTTTAGCCATCTAAGCAGGATGTTATTATCTGGGGTTTTTTTGCCTTGCTTCTGAAATGCTACATGCTCCTGATGAATACAGCCATGAAGGGCCAGGTAAAGGGTCAGACTGCAGGTTTCCACTGCTCCAGGAAAAGAGCCCTATGACTCCTCAGCTGTTTAACACCATAAATAGCCATTAAAGAGGCCTCAATTTACCATCTGTTTGCTATTTATACCACCACCAGTGCTAGCATCTGCTACAGCATAATCACCTGTTTGTTACAGTTCAGCCTCAGAAGGAAGGGCTGAATCTCCTACTGACATTTGTTTCTTGAGCTCCTCATAAGGTGCACTATATTCCCCCCTACACCCACCTAGACAAAAGTGGAGGACTGAACCCAATTTATGTGTGTTCAGATGCACTACGCTTGCACAATCTTGGGCTTTATGTTGCCCAGAGAGGAAACTGTGTGAGTCCTCCACAAAACAGCTACAGGACCAGCTGCTGACCAGACATCCCACCATAGCTTTAGGTTGCTGACACATTTCCAGGCTACATGAGTATGGAGGTGGGAAACACCAAAGGAAATAAGGGACTCATGTGACTAAACAAAGGTATCAATTACGCTGTACTGCTTTGTCTGTCACTGTGAAAAAAACCAACAAGAACCTCTAAAGCATGAGAAGAGAGAAATAAGCCTCTTTTAACTTCACTGTTAAAGTAGACAACTGAAATAATGCAGAGTTCTAACTCCGTAAGAAATTCTCTATTCTGCATTGGGAGCAAATCTGAGCCAAGAGGCTTGGCTGCAGTCACCAACATTACACATGAACAGAATTAGGTGAATCCCACCCACCCTGCCTGGTGCATTACAGCACAGTGTATTTTAGACTACTCATTGGCAGTCAGATGTTTCAGCACAAGTATAATATACTTCAGAGGATGGTATTTCTGATTAGGCAGATGAAGATATTAATTTCAGTCTAAGTGAAATGACCAGGGAGTTCACAGTAATGTTATCCTCCCCTAATAATAAAACAAGACAACACAGCTGAAACAATTCTTCAGCATCTACCAGGTACTTTCAAAGCCCCCAGATTCATCAGATTAGGCAGAGACAGAGGCACCAAAGCATCTGTGCTTCCCCTGGGTGCTTGGGGAGCACCTGTCAGGGCATTGCCTTCTTCCAAGCTCTGTTCAGTCACCCCGTCCATGCATGCCGGCCCTACTGGTTCATGCCTAAAAGGCAGGTGGGCACACAAAGAAATCTGGCAGAAATTGTACCAGCTAACCCCAAAGGGAACTTGGGTCTGCCTCAGCACAGACCTGAAACTAAAGTTATACCTTTTGTAGCTCCTCAAAGTCCAAGCAAGCATCCCCCTCATCCAAGGATTTGCTAGTTCTGGTTTTGTCTTTTAATCAATTCTGCCCTTGCTGTGCAAGTTCCCATCTCTGTGATGAACATCTCTGCAGGGTTCTGCCCATTTTTATTACCAGCAGAATAGGCCATTGTCACACAGTCTACATAGGCACTATATTTGGACAGGTCACAATGGCCCATTTTGAATGTATCACACCACGGTCTCCTCTGATGCCTTTCTCTCCCTGGCAGTAACTCCAGCTATGGATTTTTCAAAACAAATCTTGGTTCCTTGAAGGACAACTTTTGAGAAATGGGGCAGTGTGCAACCAAAACAGAGTGATGGGGACCAGGAGATTTGATGTTTAAACAAGAATCCTGCTGCTATCCTCAGGGAAGGGTCCTTCACATAATCCATTTTCTCTCGCTCTGTCAAAATCTGAATTGACGAAAAGCAGCTGAGAGTCCTTGCCACCACGGCAGGTTTTCATCACTCTGCAAGATTCAGCCCAATGTAAAAAAAATTACTTTTTTTTTTTCTTCCAGCTTCAGGCAGTTTGAAGCTTGAATACAAAAGAAAATGCAGCAAATCTAACATAGGGAAAGGAAATGCATATTTGTATGTCTTCATTACTTCTTAATTAGTTTTGCAATATTTATAAGATACCTAAAAAGCATTGACAGATCCTTTTCTGTAGATGTAAATAAGAAATAAGAAAAAACACATTCAGATTGAACAGAAACATTCCCATCTAGACATCCAGTGGATGGAAAAGTGAGGATTCATTTTAAATAATGGATTTGCTGGTCACTTGTCACTCAGGGGCACACTAGCAAACCTACATCTGGCAAAGTCCTTGACAACCCACACAAAGCTTGACAACCCACACATTTCTCATAGAATAATTTTCTCTTAAAACAAGCAAACAATCAAACAATCAAACAAACAAACAAACTCTGACTTTCCCATTGAAAGTCTTGAAAGCAGCACCATATTTTCTCGTCAACTGGTTTTATTATCAATAGCTCTAGAGCATAAAATGATTAAGCTGCTAATCCAAGCCCTTCATGGAAGAGCAGAATTTGTACTAACATGCACCCAGGACATGTGTTCACTTGCACATACAATTTTAACACTGTGCTAATGCAACAATCAGTATTTTCAGCCTAGGCAAGCCTGTGTGTGCACCACAGCAGAGCAAGCAGCGTGGTTATGCTGCCATCAAGTGGACACACATTGCTGAACTGTAAATATCTTCCTGGCGTAGTAAAGATAACAGCACTTCAGGGCTGTGCTAAAAAATCTGGAGTTTTTTTTAAGACCATGCTGAAAAATGTCTGCATTCTACAACTGGAAAATTATTCATATGCAATTTATTGGGAAAGATTTTTCTGTAAACTCTCCCAGGTTCTCTGGCAACCTTCAGTCACCATAATAACATGGGAAAAATCTGTTTGTGCACTCCTCAGATATATGACTATGTCCTATATAAAATCCCAGATTAAATCAGATGCGTGGAAGCCCCAGTGGCAAAAAAAAAGATTTGGGGTCCTTTCAAATTGACAGTGAGAATGGGGCTCTAAGGAGTGCCCTTGTGATGGCACAAGAAAGACTTTTCACTATCTACAGGCTGATAGAAAACCATTTAAAATGCTTAAAAGCTGCTGGTGAAAAGTTAATTTATGATCCAAAAGTTTAGCTCTAGTGAGCATGCTTTACTTCATACCATTTTTGGCTTCTTCACAGCATTTTTTTCTGGCATTCTACGGCAAAGTTTATCAAAGCTTATGTCTTTACAGCC
>VXBI01007037.1:398-15088 GCA_013397375.1 Toxostoma redivivum | reverse complement strand
TATCAAAACTTATGTTTTTACAGCCAATTCCCACTAAAAAAAAAAAAAAAAAAATGCAGCTTGCTGAAACACGATGGTTCTTTTCTTAGCCTGAAAATGCTTCTTAAATCACTGTTCCAATTTTTCAGAATAAACGAATTCTATACTTTTTACAATATTTATTTCTCAGATAAGATAAACTAAATATATTTTAATGGTTTAAAAGGAAATAATCTAATTTTTACCTCCATTCACAAAGCTATTTTCTATATATATTAGTGAAATATGGAGTATGTTTTCTAGTGCTTTTTATACCAGTGTTCTTATCTTAAAAAAAAAAAAAAAAAAAAAAATAAAAAGGGAACCCAAAGCCAGGGGCTCCTTTCATCCATGCTNAAAAAAAAATTGAAAGTGGAGCTACAGACAATACTCCCCTCTAGGGGCAGAAACAGAAATTGCAGCGTTCCATTCAGGAGCGCTTCACTTGTAAATCACATTAGTGAAATAAAACTAATAGGTCCTCCCAAGTGAAAGACAACCAGAATTATTAAGTCATTCCCCACAGAGAATACTGCTGTCTGTGAAATCTGTCTAGAGGACATATTGTGTTCCTACATTCACAAAGAAGGGCTTTAATGCCACACATATACAGAAGTCCATTTATCAGATTTCCCTAGCAACACACATCCCATCAACTTCTGACCCAGACAACGTAGCATCAAATGCAATAGGAGAGATGTACGTTTTTCTTTATAAGCAAACACGTGTGTCATGGAAACGTATATCCTGACAAGTGCTAAAGCTGGAAGTCTGCTCAGCTGATCATATTTAGTATATTTGGAAGTGAAATAGGATGGAAGGTCAGCATTGGTTTGGCTGCTTTCCTCCCCTTCATTCAGGCAGCCAGATGCAAGGTAGCAAAAGCAATTCAGGCATCTCTGTCAATGACAGAGGGTCCAATCCTCCCCACACAGAATACTCCTACGTACAGTCTGGGAAGCTCGCAATTCCTCCTTGGAAACGAGGAGAATGCAGAGCTAACAGAGGGTTGTCTACACATCCCCAGATCCTGAGAACTGAGTAAGCCTGATGGGAGCTACAGGAACTGGAGCTCAAGCCTCAGCTGAAACTCAGTGCTTCACAACGCACCTCCACTGAGACAAGCAGCTCCCCCTCAAAAAAGCCAGTGCTGTCTATCTTCTCAAGGAAAGCCATCCTAGGTAACTCTGCTGGCTTTTACCTTTGTTAGGACACTCAAGGAAGCTGAAGGGGCTGGCTGCTTGTCACAGTCACCTCTGAACAGGTTGGGATGGGATCCTCAAGCCACCCTGCAGCACAGAATGGCTCTGCTTCTGAAGGAACATATCTCCATGCATGTTACAAAAGCAGGCTCCTGACTCATGTTTAAGCAGAAAGGCATAGACATTTTAAAGTTATTACTTGTAAAAGTGGAAAGCAAGCTGATTTAAAAGCTTTGCACTCTATTTCTTACGACATATACCACGGTTAGTATAAATTTTATTTCCACAGACAATATTCTAACAAAAAAAAAGTTATGTTGCACACTTTTTTAGGTTACAAAAGTATTCTGTTCTTTCTGTAGTCTACAAAATCATCCATCCCAAAAAATCAGAGGAAAAGGAGCTGAGTGGGATGATGAGAAAGTCTGTGTCACATCCATATTTTCCTCCAGCTGCATATGCTGAGCTTTTCCTCAGTAGGGTACCTGTGGCATCTGACAATACTGTGCCATTTTCACTAGAGAGACACCCTGACTGAGTAACTCAGATTCAGTGATGAGCTTGCCTAGGTTTAGTTCACCAGGTCTCCCTCTGCTAGCTGTGGTGGCTTGGCTCCTCACCTCATGAATCAGGGCTTCACTGCATTTGTTTAACACTGCAAAAAAAAGTACTTGCATGGAAATTGTGCAATCTTCCCCACAAGGACATGTTTTGCTCCAGACTGAATGTGAGTCTTATCTGGACTTCATTTACACAAGTAATTTACACAGATAACTGGGAATTGCCACTGCTGCAATCTCTGGAGTGGTACTTACATAGTCCATGCAGCAGTGAGACTGGTTTTAAGGCTAGCATTACTAACTTTTTTGGTGAGGTTTCTCTGATAGCTTTTTGAACTTTGAAGCGTGTCCATACATCCTAACATTTTTTGGTTTATTATTGTGGTGATCACTAATTTGGGGCTAGTAAGAACAGAAACACACATAGTAAAAGAGAAAATTAGGATGGTTTTTCCTTCTCTTAAACACGACTCCCATCACGTCTAAGTCTTTGTAGTGCTAATGCAGTTACAATTGGGATGATCTGAAGCTGTGAGGACATACATAAGGATACCCTGTATCTCCTTTTCTTTCCAGAAGAAGGGATTTTAAGACTAGACTCAAAAAAATCAAACATGTCCGAAACACCTGAAATAAAACCTGGGAAGCTCCAGGTCCCTGTGTACAGAAGCATAACCTCTTGAGCCTCAACAAGTCCTGACCACTAGGCCCATGAGCGAGCTTGGGGCTCGCCCTCCCAGCAGGCAGGACTGTGTGGTCCCACAGCAGGACACAGCACTGGCTGGAACTCAGCTTCCCACACAAGGCTGGGGGTTGCCTGCTGAAAACCCAGTCATCTCAGCACCCAATTCAGGCTCCTGAGCACTCTGCTGGGTCTCAGGCACTACTCTGGGCTTGCTCATGGAAAGTTCAGAGCAACCCTTTGCTGTTCAGTAGGTTTCTCCTTTTATCTCTTTTTCAAGTTGCCCGTATGACTATGGTCTTGGAGAAAATCCTGTTGAAGATATAGACAGCAGTCTCAATTACTACAGACCAATTACCTTTAATGAGCAAATTGCCATACACTGATGTAAGATTTCTCCTGAAAAGAATTTCAGATACCTAAAATCATTGATGTCATATCTTCTGTCTACATTATGCAATGATGATTCTTGGCAGGATACTCAAATCAGAAGAGGAGTATAACTCTGAAGATCTGAGACATCCATTTGCTTCTCTGTAATATAATGTCCCAGCTTTTTTTGCAGGATTGTACTTGCTAAAGCAGCTTTACAGTGCTGCTAGCTTATGTCATTTGTCCCTATGACTATTTGCCTTTTAGCACTATTAGTCAAATTAATAAAAAAACCATAACAAAAGCTCCAAGGGTTCAAGATGTACTGCCCCAGAAAAAAAGTCTCAGTTTCTGGTCTTGGATACTGTTCTCCTGCAGTCTGCACTACAGCTGCAAACACAAACAGTAAGAGAGAACAGATCATCATAAAAAAACTGAACTGAATCATCAAATCTGTTGAGAATATGCTCTCCATTTAATCAAAATAAATAGTTAAGCACTAGCACTATTCAAAAGCTACAAATTAATCCGTACTTGAAGGCCACAATTATATTTTCCATTTTTCTTTATATTCACACAAATGTGTATGAAAGATTGGTTCCCTGGCTCTACTAGGAGTGGAGAAAGTGATGCTCCCCACAAGTAATTGCAGTTATCTGGGAATCAGCACCAGTAGAAATAACCCTGGCTATTACCTCATGGTATACAGCAGAGTGCCATCATCCTCCAGGCGCAGAAGTTTGTTTGGGGTTGTCATGTTGTGAGCAATAGACTTCTTGCCATTGTGGAAAAAAGTGTCTGGGGTCCAAATCTTGCTGGCAAGCAAGTTGTTGAGAGGGAGGCGTTGCATAGGTCCTTTGAATCGCAGCCTTTCATCTTTCCAGCTTTGTCGGAAAAAAACGTCAATTGTGTATTCCTGGCACAAAGAAACACTTGAGGTATTGCAGGATCTGAATAGAAGCGATGGTTCCAAAAATGACTTTAGCAAAGTAAATACAACCGAGTTGGCAGCCACATGCTAACTTACCATTTCTGTGTCTGACACAGGACCAAAACTGGTAACATAGATGTCTGTTTTCACCTGAGTTATTCTCTCTGTAATAAACATAGGCTTCGCATTAGTAATTGCTTTAAAATGCAAATACCTACTGGCAATGATTTTTTCTTTTAACTCCTGAATCACTCAAAAATCCCCAAAAGATTGAAATTAAGAGCATGCTTGAGGAAGCATTTCATCCTGGATCAAATGCAGTTGTTGACCTTTGGGAGTCCAGCTTTCATTCTTACAATCAGAAAGAAACTGACTCTTCAAGGATGCATTTCCTCTGACTGTTTTTATCATAGGAACACAGAATGGTTTGGGCTGGAAGGGACTTAAAAGATCATCTAGTTTCAACCCCCTGCCATGGGCAGAGACATCCTTGACTAGATCATGTTGCTCAGAGCCCCATCCAACCTGGCACTTCTAGGGATGGGGTATCGACAGCTTCTCTGGGAAACCTGTTCCAGTGCCTCACACCCTCAAGGTAAAGTATTTCTTCCTAATACCTAATCTGAATCTACCCTCCTCCAGTTTAATATCATTACCCCTCATTCTATCACTGCACTCCCTGATAAAGGGTCCCTCCCCATCTTGCTTCTAAGCACCTTTAGGCAATGGAAGGTTTCTATTAGGTCTCCCCAGAGCTTTCTCTTCTCCAGGCTGAAGAATCCAAATTCTCTCATCATGTCTTCTCAGGAAAGGTACTCCAGCCTTCTCATCATCTTGGTAGCCTTCTCTGGACTCGCTCCAATAGGTTCATGTCCTGCTTATGCTGGGATTCCAGAGCTCGACACAGTACTCACAAAAGCAGAGGGGAAGAATCTCCTCCCTCAACTTGCTGGCCACTCTTCTTTAGATGCATCCCAGGATGCATCAAGGTTTTCTGGGCTGTCAATGCACATTGCCAGCACTTACACAATACCTACCACAGGGTGAGATGAAGTGTATCTTAGAAGGACCTACTCCTCTCTGCTGGCTTGGGTGATCTGCCTGATTTCAGACATCTATTAGAGATGTCCAAAGATAGGTCAATTTATTTCTACCCTCAAGTGTCTAAGTACTTCTGGCATCTTTTCAAATTCAGGTCTCATTTAATTTAAGGGCAGAAATTTCAGAAGTTCGTTATATAAGATAAAAAGCATCGAGCCCTATTTTCAAGCATCTCTGTGTAAAGTGAGAGGAGAAGGAGAGAAAGGGATGAAAGCAATGTGTTGGTCTCACAAGAGGAAGGGGTGGGGGTAGCCAGATTAAAAAAGGGCCAGGAAGAAACATAACAGATGGTTTACACATGGTAGAAAATGAGAGAAATCTGGGGGAAAGAGAGCTGAAGGAGGGCTCAACAAGGTTAGGATGGCAACCACTATTCACATGCTATGGTTTTAAAATAGCTGCTGTAGAGGTTATCAAAAAGACATATCAATACAGATTTGCTGTGCTTGTCTAAATATGGTTTGGGGATCTGTTTTTAAAAGAGGTATGTATTACCATCATAATTTTATACAGGCTGACCAGGAAGGGAATTTTGCAGCAACCTGCTAGCATAATGTCTTGCTCACCTTAGGAAGTACCAGAAAGTAAAACCCAAACTGTATTAAATTACAGAAAAAAATGTATCACAGATGCTCTCCTAAGCCAACCTCAGATGACCTGAAAGAACACGACTTTCAGTCATCTTTTTCTTGTGCCCCATTTCCTAGGAGACAGATCTGCTTTCTGGACTCAGTTTAGTTAATCAAACACAGGTCCCTTGTCCTGGCCAAGAGAAGGCACCCACGGGAGAGGGCACCACGTGGATAATGGTCCTGTCTAGTGGGGAGCAGCCGAGCCAAGGCGTTATCCTACCTCCCAGTCCTGGGCGCAGTCTGTTGTCGTAGCCGTCCAGCAGACCATCCAGGATCCTGGTGAATATGGTGATGTTATCATTGGCCTCCTCTTTTACTGATGGTGTTGGCGTTTGGGAAAAGCTGTTTTATGCAAACAAAAGGAAACGTCTCAAAAGTCATGCTGGTTTCAAGGAGCTTCAGTCTCAAGGGAACTTTGTGATGGCTCTGTCCTCTCCTGCTGCTCCTGAATAGCACAGGGAGCTGCAGCCATTTATTTCATCATTACTACAAACTCGTAAATAGGTGAGGACCCGAAGATGGACCCAAGCCGTGGAGGTAAAACCCTGGGATGCAGGATCGGGGGACACCTGAGCCCTTTGATCTTTGTCCATAACGCACAGGTAGATCCCTGTCCCTTGTGCTGCCCCTTCCCACATCAGCCCCACCACCTCTCCAGTGCTGGCATGGCTCCATCCGTGGCAGGGAGCAAAGTCAGCTCACAGCACTGGCAAAAACTTCCTGGTTTTCCCCAGGTTAGCTCACCATTCCTTGGGATCTACATCAGCTGGCTGGGGAGCTGCATGACAAGCACAGGTTTGCCTGGGGATGCACCTTCAAGTATGCCTGAAGGTGCTGTTCAATCTTTAAATGCCAAACAGCTTCTGATTTTCAAAGTTTCTGTAATTTATTGCCAGAACAAAGGATGAACTGTGATCTTATTTGAGGATAACAAACTCCCACTACATTCAAAAATCCCACTGGGGTATCACTGGGGTATCTGAAAAACATACTGCTGTACAGAAAACACAGTTCTTCACTCCTCCTCTCTCTTTTGCATAAATTACTTCTCCCTTGTAGTATGCAAATAACAGCAATGTGTAGTGGGCCTCATTCCATATCTTTTGGGCCAGATTTGTTTTTATTCCAAACTAATTTTTATTTCATCATTTTATCCATGGCTCAGACCTAGGAAGCTGCTCACAGCACAACTAACAACTCACATTTTTAAATCTGTTTGATTTTCATTTAAAGATGCTTAGGAGAATCCCCTGCTTATTAATGCCTTTACTTACCTAAACAATAGACATGGGAGGTTATCCATAAGCATGCTTCACCTGCAGCAATGAGGATCTCTTAAGACAGCTCACACTAGGCACTTATTCATGATTCAGCCTCTGCTGAGAACACCAGCAAATGCTCCAGCTGCGACAGGGCACACGGCCCCACCAGGAACTGTACCCTGCCTCCTCATGCACCCTGCCAGCAGGCAGAACAGCTTACACAGCAGCCTGAACTCGCTAGGAGACAGTCATCCAGAGATAAATAAATAAATAAATTAAAGAATCTGTGTTAATTTACTACCAGTCCCCAGGGAAATAAATCAGTAAATAAATAGAGAAGCTCAGAGTATCTCTCTGAACAGCTTTCCTTGCAGAATGCTTGTAACATATGTGTTTGCCTTACCTAACAGAATAGGATTCATACAAAGAAAGACAAAAGCACCTCAGCCTGGTTTTACCTACATAAGGTTTTCACTAATGAGACCTCACTGACACCCCTGTAATTCATCTGGAAGTTTTAGTGACACCAGACCTAGCTTAGAACGAGCTGCTCTCAGCCATGCAATCCCTCACAGTCCCGAGGATCCCCAGTCCTGTGCTTGTTACCTTTACAGTTTGTATGTTTCTGCTGAAAAAGGATTGCAAAGCCTCTCAGGACATGGGAGTAAGATCCGGTCGAGGCAGCATAGGTGTGATTCCCTGAAACGCCAAAGCCCATGAGAATACCTCGCTGAGGTTCCTTATGGCCTGAGTGCAGTTGGCACTGCTGCAATCCTCAGCAAGCTCCACACTGCAGAGCCCAAAGCCACCAAGGATCTGCCTTCTGGAGGCAAGGATCTGCTGCAGATGGAGGCATAGACACAAATCTTGCCTATTTTTCATCTCCATGATCAAAAGACCAAATTAATTGTTTTTTATGGTATGATCCAACCTCTAGTGAGCTACTGAGGCAGACAAGGAAAAAAGTTAATCCAGCAGATGCAAACTGATTACAGAAATATTAGATATGTTTTCAGGCTGGACCATTCCAGAAAAAAATTGTACAATTTTTTGTCAATTGTAAGTGAAGGGATTTACCATTTAAAAGTGAATATTCACAAGTAGCAGCCTAACAAATGCAAACAGGAGACAGAACTTAGAGACTTTCTTTAAATGCAGCAACCACAACTAAGGCTTTGATAAAATCCTAGTATAAAGCATGAAAATCCAGTACACCTAGAATACTATTTTCGATTTTTCTCATCTATTTTATCTTCTTTTCTTTTTCATAAAAAAGAGATATGCATCATGCTGTCTGCCTGCTACACCGCATCAATGTAGGAACCCATTTTCATTTTCCACTGCATCTGACAAAGAAGCAGGGAGATCAAGCTTCATTTCATTCCTACAAGTTTCATGAGAAGCTGTGACTAGACAAGGGGAGTGCAATCTAAATTAGTGCCTCATTAAGTAAAAATGTGAGGTTAGCAGTCATCTATTCCCTCTGGCTCGCTGACTGGGCCATGCATGTAGCTCAGAAACAGCCTCAGCAAGATCAGCCCCCCTCCTCTCTGACAATTAAGAGATATGGAGGAGACTTGCAGGGTCATTATGAAAGATCTTGGGAGAAAAGGATAGTAGAGGTAAAATGCAGGTGTTGCAATGGGAGACAGGAACAAGGGATATCAAATGTGGGGCCTGGATTATTGCGAAGATACAGTGCTTGGGGCACAGGACACAAAGCTTCACTAGTTTCTCTGCTCTGGAAAAAGCTTGTTATTTTTAGTGCTTATGGCTGAATTCAAAGCCAATTGAACTCTGAGGGAGGATTTCTATTGAACTATTTTTGTGGGGATGGGACAAAATATACTTACTTCTCCTAACTGCTCCTTTCAATCTAACAAGAGTAATTTATGCCAGTTCCTTCTATCTCAGCTATGTATGTCTTCCACAGGAATAGTACACACACCCCATGTACTGAAATACTTTTATTTCTTCACAACAAAAGCTAATTAATAGAGGAAAAAGATGGAGAGACAACTATGGTGAAGACTAGTAAAAAGTCTGCACTTCTGCAAAACTGCAATCCAATTTAGATTTGGCAGATCACTTCACCCAAAAAAGATGGCATCTGATTCTGAATTTCAGTGAAATGCCAGTATTATGTGAAGTTGCATTTGTAGATGGATTGCTGTTTGCTCTTATGTAAGTGTGACTTTTTCTGTCTTAACAGAAAGTTACCGTTTAATTTCTGCTATTGAGATTGCTGGTGAAATGCATGATTTGGAGTAAGGGCTGAGATTGTCGTGACATATAAAAAGACACGTAAACTCTACTTGCAAAGTTACATGCATATATTAGATACTATACAGCTCAATGAATAGAGAGAAATAGCTGTTGTCTACCCTAAACTAATTATTTTCACATAGCTAAGGATTAGGCTTTATCAACATATTAGTAGGTAAGCACATTATTGTCTCTCTGCAGTGAAAAATGTTTTTAAAGCAAAAATTTTCACTTAGGGATAAAAATAAACCTCGAAAAGAATCTTAGGAAAATGCTAAGAAAATTCAGAGATAATTGCATTTAAAGCTCATTATTGAACATAAACTAAACCAACCAGGAATACTTCTCATCACATTTATTTAATATTGCAATTTCAGGCTAACTGAAAAAATCAGAAGCCACAGAAGGGGCCCATCAGTGTAAAATTTAATAACTCTCTAAAGATGCCCAGCCACCTCTTCTGATGACTTCATCATTTACCACTTTAAACATCATTGTCTTTTTTGCCATCTAGGCAAAATCATGGCAGGTACTATTCATAGCTTAGTTGTAATAAGAGGAAAATGTATGGTAGGTATTTAATTAATGATTTTCCCAAAATTTCTATTTAAAAGAAAGGAAAGAATTTCTGAAAAAATAACTGAAGAGTATTTCACTACTAAAAGACAAATTTTAATTCTCTCTCTTTTCAGAGTAGTTTCCAATAGCTTACTTTAATAGGATTGCAATTATATCTAAACTTCAGACAAATTAACAGTTTGTGGAAGACAGTGGAGAACGCAAACTTTTGGATAAAGCCAGCTGGCCAGACATCAAAGGAAATAGATTTACTTTTCCAAGTTAGCTTCTTGCCACCCCTTCTCTATGGATTCTTGAGATCTAAAAATGTTGATTTTGTGAATTTGTGCACTGAAGACTCAATTCTTTCAAATCAGATCAGAACAGAGGACTGACTAAAATGATGACATATTAAAACTATTTCCAGATTCTTAAAAAATAATTTAATTCTTTTATTTAGCATGAGCAGTGTTTTACTGCCTTCTGGGAAGGAGCAATTTGTGAGCAGTGCAGTGAAAACCTGTTTTTCACAGGGTGACATTTTACAGCCCTCCCCCGCAACATCCTAATGCCCCTTTTGATATCCTGAACTGCTTCCAGAGTCATAAACACCTGCCAGTGCTCTCAGTTCCCCAGTCACTGACCTGCAGCTTCACTGGGAGGCACTGCATGCCAGGGCTTCTCCTGCACCAAGTAAGAGCTGGATGACCTGAGGGTCACTCCTGCTCTTTGGCCAGCTGGCAAGCCAGAGATGCTGAAGCCATTCAGCTGTTCAGCAGGGGGACTGACTGATACCTGTCTGCCACCTGCAAGCAGTTCTAGACAGCAATTTAGTTTTCCAGTTATTAAAATTGTCTAATAGGTTCAAAAAGCTATCTGGTGATAGAGAGAATGAAAGGAAGACAGAATAAAATATAAACAAACAAGCATGACTGCATAAGGATATGATAATTCTTACAAAATTAGTCTTTGATAAAAACTATGAGGAAGAACTCCCCAGCATCACAAGTATTTGGAAGGAGGTATCCCAGCAGAACTAACTGCTTAGGGCTGCAGAGACTAACTTGAAATAACAGCCTGAAGGAGAGGTATGTTTTGCCTAAATAGCAGGATTATGGTCTTAGTGGTAAGGGCTGTGAGTTGGAGAAGAAGTATGTGAAACTACAGACACACCATGGACTGAACTCTTCAGAGTGTACAGAGAAATGCTAGGTTGGCTACGCATCATTGGGATCTTCTGTTCTCCGTGTTCCTGCTATTATAAATATTACTAGCAGACGGCAACTATACCGTGGATATGTCAATGTCCATCCCTGTTGGTTCTGGGTCTTGGGCAGATTTCTGAAATTGCACATCCACAAGGCAAACACACCAGGACTGTGCAGCACCAGTGTGACCCCATGGATGGCCTGGGAATTGCAAAACTAAGAGCTGGCCAGCTTGGAGCAACCACGGGCTACCTCATTTCAGGGAGATCTCTAGGCAAGCAGCCACACATGGCACCAACCTTCACAGGGCTGCCACTACCTGGGTGCCTGAGGGCACACAAGCAATGTTTAATCTCACCTGAAAATACTCTTCATGGTTTTATTTTTACTTTTAATCATTCTCTAGCTTTATTACTAATGTTTACTTTTGAGACAATTGTGAGCTACCTTGAAATGCTTAAGTGAAACACCCTAACTTGCTAGAGCATTATATACAACTCAAGGCTGAATTCAAGCAGGCTTGAAAAAGCTTTGACTCGTGCTGGACTGTTTCTGCAGAAGTAGATTCATAAAACTGTTAAACCAAAAACAGGAGGGGACGAGACTTCAAAACCTCTTCTCAGTTCATCTCTATCTTTGAATTTTAATTCAGTGATTTTTCTTTAGATAGCTGCTACCAATTATGTCTACAGTCCTCCTCTACTGCCTACTAATGTGGATAATTCTCAACAGTCATTACACATTTATGTTAAACATTAATCAGAGTCTTTTGCTGAGATTTCTCAAGTAGCTTAGTAGCTTGACATACATAACTTCTGTTTATCTTACCAGGCATTGTGCATCAAAATCCCCTAAGGTGGCTTTGGCTGTGTCAGCAAAAACCGTATTTATGATTTAATATAAATATGGAATGACTATGGAGAACTGAAAAAAATATCTGCCTTCATCTGTAATGTCGTACAGTATTTTGATTTTTAATTTGTGCTCCTTTGACCAATCACTTTTATCTAGCACATTGCAAAACTCACTGCAATATAATAGCGCAGTAGAAACATGGATGAAGCTAATAAAGAACCACAAGAACTACTTGCTGGTAGCAACAGCAAGTGTTATCAGTATTAGATGCCTGCAGTTAACACTGCAGCCTACATGTTAATTGTACCGCTCTGTCCTGAAGAGTCAGTCCCAAAGCACTTAGCAAATTACACTCTGAAACTGCTTCTGCCTCTGAAGCAGAAGCACTGGAGCATCCTGTCTTTTGAGCAGGGTCAAAATTCAGCCCTAAGGCAGTGTGTGAATGGTGCAGTGAATTGGAGCTGCTTATCTCTGCAGGCCTGGACTAAAATTACTAGATCAGAAATGGGGGTTGAGGGGGGTGGGGTGGGGTGGGGGGAACTTACATGATGATCTCATTGTAGTGCACAGAAGCTTTTTGACTAACTTGCAGAAAACAAGTGTCCTAGTTTCCTCTAACTGTCCCATTTTGATTATCTGCCAGGTTACAGGTCATACTGATTTCTACCTGGGACTTTGATTCAGTATTTGCTTTGAAGTCGAAAGGGAGTTAAACCATCTAAGTTTTGGGTTGTTTGGTTTTGGGGTTTTTTGCATCCTTGTGCATCTATTCTTCTGTTAGAGGAGAAACACACTTAAAAGACCCACACACCAAGCAGGTCACACTCAACTATTGCAATGTGCTGCCTCATGCAGGGATGATGAAAAACCAAGAAGGACTTAAGGTTATAGTCACCAAGATTTTCTCAATGTGGAAACACTTTGTCAAACTACGATAATGTAAAAACAAATTTAAAGAGAGCCCCACTCTATGTCTGCCCTCTTAAATTCTGTCACAAGATGCTGGGAGACTTTTGCCTTAAGACCATGGTGAAAGAAGGACCAGGTTTTTCCAAGGTGAATAAACAAGTGTGCAGCTCTTCGCATCCTTTGCAGAGTGCAGTCCTACAACTGTTCACATAAATCTCTGAGGTTACAGGCTTCTGCCTACCTGCACAAGACACATGCTGGATACCAGGCTAAGCTTTGCTTACAGCATAGACAGTCACCACTCAAAGTTTGGTCTTTCTCCTAGTTCCAATCTGGAACAAATTCGTTTGCTTGAAATCAGAAACTGATTTGCATCTCCATTTTATATCTTCTTATAGCAAGGAATTGATGGGTGTGCTTGTGAATCAGCATGTTGGGAGGATTCATTTTTTTTCTGGTGAAATCATAAATAATTGTTCTCCTCCACAAAGAAGAATCAGCCTACGTTTCCCAAGCACTTGCAAAATGCTTTTTCCAGATTCCATTGTATAGCCCATATTTGGAAAGTTCTTGAGATCTTTGGGTATAGGAAAAACACACGAATAGAGGATTTCTGACCTTATTTTTCATTTTCTGAGACCTACAGTTGGAGCACCTCTGATACAGTTTTCAGAATATCACTGTCAGGAAAGCATCCAAAGCAAAAATAAGGAAACGGGATTCCTTCCAAAGCAAAAATTGGGAAACACGACTTCTAATTATTCTAACAAGTTTCAAACTCAGACATCCTTCTAAGCAGTGACTATCTTAGGTCACTCAGGAGGAAAGCCTGTACCAGCTAGTAACATGCATCAAGTCTCACTGTTGCAGTTTTGGGGGGTTTTTTGCACTACTGCCTATAACCAGCACCCACCAGGTGAGAGGGAAGGTGCAAGATCCTCTCATCACAGACACAGGGGCAGAGGGCACCACAGCCCCTGGCTGTTCTAAACCCAGGTCAGAGCACTCAGCAGCTGCAGGCCTGCTCTGAGCTCCTTGTGCCCCACAAGCCTTTCCTTATGCCACTGTAGTAGGCATAAAGAACAGATACAAGAGAGAAAATTTGAACAGGAGAGCAAATGACTCCCTTCCCCCTGACACCAGCACCTTAAGATGAAATACAAAGCTCGTTTGTTTTGTTCAGCTGCTCCATACCATATGGAGCTAAGGTTTCTCATTTCCATAAAAAAGCCACAGCAGAAATTCAAATGCAACTGGCAACTCACCCGAAGTGGCTGGCTAAACTCATGGAAACGCAGAAGAGGAAGAAGTTTTTGATCATGATAAAGTCAGAGACCATCCCATTGTCCATTCCAGAGGAGAAGAGGAACGCAGGTGGTTGCTTTGGTGAAGGTGCAGCTGTTCACTTTGTTCTTACACTGCAACAATACAAAAAATTGATAAATTATTGCACGGACAGAGAGCAGGATAGCGGAGCTCAGCTAACACCGCATCTTTTGCTATCTGCGTTTTTCACAAACTTATCTAGGCTTATGTAAACATCAGCTGTTTATGTAAAATTGTATATCTTCAAGGACACATTTTACCTTCTGCTGTCAGCAAACTGCAAAACAGGAAAAATTCTTTGTGGCCCAGCTTTTCCCTATATTCATCTGTGGTATAAGTAACTAAAAAAATAGCCACCATTTTCCAAATGCCAATTTCAACCCTTTACCTATTTCAACAACTTCCACATGCCTGCAAACCCAGGGCTGTGTGCAGCCTCCGCATCCTTTCCTTCCATCGCAATTTTTTCCCATTAAATACCCAGCTTCCCTTTCCAAAATCCCAGTTGAAATGCCAAGAAACACCTACTGCTTCTTGGAATTCATGCTGCTGATGCACGGCTTAGCAAAAGGAGGGTGGGTTGTTGGGGGGGGGGGGAGAGGGTAAAAAGTGACCTTCCTCGCAAAGGCACATAAACCTCACGCTAGCACGAAGAACGACAGTAATGTAGCTGCTCCAGCGACTGCTGCTTTTTGGATACCTGCCTCAGCGACCAGATCACCAATTTCAGCATTGTGCACTAACGTTTTCCTCTGTGCCCTATTAAAAACAAACAAAAAACCAAAACCACAACAAAACCCCCCAAAAGC
>VXBI01007036.1:123433-156425 GCA_013397375.1 Toxostoma redivivum | reverse complement strand
ATATATAATAAGTTATTTGATGTATGCATACAATATAGAATATAATTGTATTACATACATAATCTTAGATTACACATTTTAAATTATAAATTATAAAGCTTAATTTACTTGCAAGGTCCTCAAAATCTCCCTGAAGTTGTATTTCCTAGGCCTTAGGTGAACTATCTTTGTCTTTCAAGGCTTACTTTCCATTTCTCATCAATCAATCAATCAATCAATCGATCAATCAACAATCACCTCCACTGCAGAGTCAACCCTGGATGTGTGCAGAGACCCCTTCCTAGTCACATTTAAAGTTCTGCTGGTCCCAGCTCTCTTTAACAGAATCCACACAGGTATTTAGTAGTGCTTCTTTTAAGCAGGGTGTTTAAGCAGTCCATGTTCAACCATTCTTTGAAGCATAAGTAGTATCTTGACAAAGGTTTACCACAGGCCTGAGTCAAACAGCAATTGTCAAGTAAGACTGAAAGCCCATGGAGTACTAAGTGTATAAGGGAGCCATGGTGCTGTTTAAGAGATCTCATCTTGATAGACAACCAATTCTTTCTGAAGCAGGGCAAACAGGTCAATTGAACCATTTAAGTTTCCTCTAAGTCCTTCAACCACATCACCCAATGTGTGGCATTTCTGCAGCACCTCCCAGCCCAATCCATATGAGCCTTTCAAAAACCTGGGGTTACTCACTCAGGGAGAGGCAGGGACAAGGTGCACTCAGGGGTTTCACTAAAGCCTGCAGAAAGCCAAAAGCACAGGCTGTGAAGCATAGGCACAAAGGCTATACCTCTCCAGTGAACCCCTGCCAGTGATTTCAAGCCAGGTAAGGGACAGGTATAGAGAGAAAGGGAGACATCAATTGCCTTGTCTTGTTAATCCCTGCTCAGCCTGCCACCACAACTGAGTATTTCAGAGATAAGGGAACGTAGGGCTGGAGATCTCTCTGCCAAGCCATATCTCTTTCTTCCTTCGCAGGTAGGCAGTGGTGGTGTCCCATTTTCTTGCTGCTTTTCAGACTAACCTTGACAGGAAATGCAGGCCTGACTGATTGCAGAAGACTTTGCCTACCACACAGGTATCTGAAAAATCATGGCTGGCAGCACATCCCTGGCAATGAGCAGGGTAAAAGCACTCCGAAGAATGAAATTTCCTCATGCAGCAAGATGCAACAGCTTGGAGTTTTCCCTGTCACTGCGGAAGGGATGGCAGATCCTTCTGCAAGTCTTTATACCCCACCCCCAGTCAGGATTTCCATCCTTGGGCACTGCAGCTCAGGCTCTCCCAGCTGCAGAAGTAGGACCCACATCCCTCTCTTTTGCTGGTGCTTTAGGCTGGAAAACCCCATGAGGTTGAGCTGAGTGAGACAGCACCTCCACAGCCCTGCCTTTGGCCTTGTGGCAGCAGACAAGAAGAGGTTTCTCACACTGGGCTTCTCTTTCACTAAAGCCTAAGTTTTTCAGCCCTCAGGTTGCAGGAGTCATTTGGGTTGCAGTGTTTTTACAGCACAGCTTTTAAAGCACAGCTTTTCTTCTTGAGCATGCAGGTCTAACTGAAACCAAATCCATCAGCTTTTTGCTCAGCTCTGTTATGAACTCAAACCAAGAGGCAAAGCCTGGTATGCTATTTTTTTTTTGTCATTGACATGAAACAAACAAAATTATTAATTTCCTGCATTCCCACTGAATGTCCATTGGTTGGCCAGGCTAGATAAAATGAGAGCCTTTGAGTTCATTTCCCTGGCTTAGCATGTTGCTTCAATGCAGATCAAAGCAGGAAAGCTAATCCTGGAGAGGGATAAGCATCCTCCAGTCTCACAGCTGCATTTGCAAAGTAGTTTCTGGTCATTCTGGGTCTGACTGTTTTGGTGTCTTACTTCTGACAGCAAGTCTATATAATCATCAAAAAGTCAGATGAGGCAAAAAAATAAGAAAGCAGTGCTGATATTCATGCTCCCTCCTGTGCTTCTGGGAAGGATCCTTTCCCTTCTCCCTAGGATATCATAGCCAACACTAGCAGCCAAGCAGGGATATTTCTGGTCTAGTTGAGCAGGATTAGTGTGTATCCAGACAGCAGAGGCTTGCAGGGAAAGGCAATGACTTTTATTAACTCAAATAATACATATCTGGAGAATAAAATACTAGCTTTAGGGCAAAAGCACTTCTCTTTTTTTCCCAGGAATACTTATTTGCGTAATAAAAGGTGCTATCTGTACCCACATACTTTGACCTGATTGCTGTGTTTGAGACCATCCTGACCACAACAGCTCCAGCACCTGCTCAACCTAACATCCTTAATCTGATGCATTTCCTGGGGGAATTTCAGGGCATGATAGGGATCAGAAAGCTGAAAAAGGTAAATGCAGCAATTATCCAGGAAAGAAGACCGTTCAGTTTAATCTCATTTTTCAGACGATGAATGGTTCAAGTCAACAACCTGTAAGTGCCTGAAATACATCATTACTAACGTGAATTTGCACCAAAGAAGTCATGCTGCACCAATCTGATTTCTTTTTGCAACAGTACAATAAACCTTGTGGACCAGAAAGGCACAGAAGTCATTAACCATGACCTCGGGAAGACTTTGCCACTGTCTCTCTTGATATTCTGATCCTGAAGTGACACAATAGATCTACATAAAGTGAGTAGAAACTGGTAAGACCCAGCTGAATATTTGTACACAGAGCTGTCAGCACTGAGATGTGTGTAACTCTCACAGCTCTGTGGTCTGGTGAGGAGCTGATCAGAGTTTCCCTTAGTGACTGGATAGTGACAGACGGGAAGGCTGCAGGTGTCCAGGAAGGCAGGACTGGAATTTGAAATTACTTTGCTGGACCAGAGATATGATCTGGAAAACTGGCGTGTGAATTAGCAATGACAAATGTGAGTGAGCCGGGACAATCCCCAGCACAAATACAGGATTGTGGGGAGAGAGTGTTCTGACATCAGGGTTGGAATTAGAGGGATAATCACCTGGATGGGACCTGGCACTCCTGTGAAGCAGTAAAACAGCCAGCTCTGCCACTGCAGCGAATGGGAACATCATGGGCAGGCATATGAAAGGATCTCTTTGTGCTGGGGAGGGCAGCACCCACAGAACATGGTGCAGCAAGGGCATAGCTCATGGAAGGTGGTCTGGGGGATAACAAGAAGATTTCAGCCCAAGAGGTGGGAGGTGGGAAAACACGACATTGTCCTGTCAGGACAGGTCTCTGCATTGACTAGGTCAGGCACACCCTAGATTGAGAGCAGTGGGATCACTGACAGCTCCCTGGGGAGATATGGGAGTAGAGGAGACCAGGAGATGTTTGCCCTAAGACAGCCTCACATAGTTGGTGCCTGGCATCCCTTCTCACAAAATCAGTCAGTGAATTGGAGCATAACAGTTTCCCTCCAGGAGAACTTCGGAGCTGCTTTGATTGTAGCCATCACTGCATCTCACACAGCCAGCGGGACTGCAAGTCAGACCCTCTTCTCCTCTGCTTCACGGGGCTCTTCCTTTTCTCCGCAGGACAAAAATAATCCTCTTGCATCAGTTCCATCTCTGTGAGCAGCGAGCCATTTTATTCATTGGTGATCCCTTCCCTTCTCTCATTTAAACAATTCTGCATTAGCCCATCAAATTAATTTGTGCAAGGGACATTTATTTGCCCTGCCTGCAGGTGCAGGTGTCTCAGTTTCTTTTCTTTTGGAGGAGGCTGGTAGGTGGCACAAGCATGAGCTGGGGAGAGGCTCAGGAAGGGCTGGAAGCAGCGTAACAGTTTCGATCAGGGCGTGCAGGGGCATGAAGGTCTCCAGAGGGATGCACCCAGAGTCACAAAATCCACAGGTGAAGTCTGCAAGTGGAGGATTTTTTACAGCAATGCATTTGGCACGTTTGACAACGGCACAGACACAATCTCCCAGGCAGGAAGCTACCCTCTGTGTCTTCACAAGCAGCCTCAGCCCCTTCCAGCCCAGGCCAGCTGTTTGGGGAAGGCTATGTCAGGCTCTGGCAGAGGCTCACGAGGAGTTAAAGGAATGTGCCAGATATCAAGCTGTTCCTTTGGCCTTCATAGCTGCATTTCTTCCTATTCCATGTCATGAGAAATTTCCTGCATTTGTCACTATAGCAAATACCACCAGGCTCTGCAATAAGGAACCCTGTCCCAGAGTTCCTAGTCAATGCCCAGGGACAAGGTATCACAGAATCACAGAACCTTAAGGGGTTGGAAAGGACCTCAAAGACCATCCAGTTCCAACCTCCATCCCACCATGGGCAAGGACACATCCCACTAGACCAGGTTGTTCAGGGCATTATACAATCTGGCTTTGAACACTGCCTGGGTTGTGGCATCCACAGTCTGCCTGGGCAACCAGTCCTGTGGTCTAACCAACCTCACAGTAAAAGAATTCTTCCTAATATCTAACCTAAATTTCCTCTCTCAATTTGTATCCATTCTCCTTGTAGAGCTCAAAGAAACGTAAAAGTCACCTTCTCCAAGCTTAGGAGCATTACTAGATTTTGTGAGGCAAGGCAAAAACACGATGGGAATGGGTCTTGCAAAAGAAGACCGGTGTCCTGCTCTCCATCCCTGCTGAGTGAGTTCTCAGGTGCTTAAAACACTACACAGCCATGAGCTGTGTTACTTTTCTCCACCTTAACTGCATGACCAGGGGATGCCATGGCAAACAGAGGCCAAACCTCCCTTGTGGAGGTAGAGAGCCAACAAGGAGCTGCTGACCTACAGTCCAGGATTTTGTGTACTTTTCTGGCCAGGTTATCCATGGCCTGCTCCTTCCTACTTGTACCATGATCCAGCTTCTCATCCCTTTGCTCATACCACTTCTACCTCTTCCCTCTGCCCCTGGCTCCAATTCCTAATTGTCTTCAGTTTCTCAGTGACCTGGTTGGTTCAACTTGAAATCTTGGGCTCGATAGCTTGTGACATCCAAATGTCAGGCAGGAGGGCCTTCCAGTATCTGGGTCCTGGGTGGGACAGGGCTCTCCATCACTGCACCCCAATTGCAGCTAAGGTATGACTGTATTGGATGTGTCTCAAAAGCACCTAGCAGGAGGGAAGCACAGAGAAGAGGCTGTAGGAGAGTAGATCCATGGTGCCTATGGACAAATGTCACTCGGCTGCTGTGGCTCCAAGGGAGATGGGTGTCCTCATCCTACTCAACACGGAACTGCATCTCATCCAAGGAGATGCAGAGGCCAGGACTATGGCTGGGTCTCTCAGGCCCCAGGCACTGCTTTGCACCTTGTCCTCATGACAAGCCACCACCTTGTCCTTCAAATGCACCCCGTGGCTCAGGGGCTGAGCTAACAAGCTTTCCTTCTTCATTCCCCGGTACAGAGCCAGTGCTCTGGGATAGCTACACTCCTAAGAGCTGCTTGGGGCTCTCTGGCATTAAATCAGCTCACCCTCAGATGACCTGGAGGATAAGCACCCACATTACCTCCTTCATCAGGCCACTCTAATCAGTTCTGGCAGTGGGGCTGAACACTGAGTTGTCTCTGCAGGGCAGGTTGCTGGCTGGCAGTCCTGCACTCACACCCAGACATTGCTGGAAGAACGAGAGCTTCCAAGCCATGCTTTGAAAACAGCTTGCTCCCCTAGGGGTCCCTCTGCCTTTTACTGGGGCTGTTATTTAGGCAAAGAACTGGTGATTTCTCAGGATTTCCCAGTTTCCTGGATGAGATTTAAGTCATCTGCAGAGAAACATGAGAAATGCATAGAGGACAAATAAAGAAACAGGAAGAACAGGTGACCCAAGCAGACCCTGTGAGGCTGAGCAGTGCCTCACTTGCCATAATATTGCCCTGTGCTTCCTGCCAAGGCACTGAAGAAAGCTGAGGCTCCAGCTCAAAAAGGAACTATGCAAGCTGAACAGGCAAATTCAGGCAATCAGACATCTAACCAAAATGAAAGTCCTTTGAAAACATAAGGCAAGGCTCCTTCTCATGCATTAGGCATTTCCCAGGACAGGCAGCAATGGGCTTTTCAGGCTACAGAGGAGCAAAGTCCAGACTGCTGAGACTTGGGGAGCTCTAGGATGGCAGACACCAAAGAACAGACACAATCTGTGTACAAAGGAAGAGGATGTAAAGCCTGCAGATAAAACAGTGCTTGTAGCAGCATAACAGCAGCAATGTGGAAAAATAAAAAGGAAGGTGTAAACAAGGCACAACTAGAAACAAGTTTTGCTTGGCTGAATTGAGATCTCAGTTACTGAAGACAGCAAATCCAAGGACACACACCAGATTTATGCCTAGGAAGTCTTGACTGTTACTGATCACAAAACCGAATCCCTCTAGTATTTTTCTCCAAACCACTAGTATTGCAAAATGGAGCAGTCTCACATCACTTTCAAACACAGACCACCCTTTTTATTACATGGACCTTCAAAGACAAAACTAAAAAGTCAAAGCCAGTCCTCTTGGCTTTGTCAGTATCCCCTTGACAGCATACCGCACCTCACAGAATGAGACTTGCACTTTAGAAATTATTCATAAGTACTATGGATTTTTTGTAAAATGGGACCTTTTCTTGCTTCAGTTGCCAGAGTTTCCATTTAACATACTAAACACATCTCACCCTGACCACTGGGAATTGACTCCAGCTTAAAATATCTTGTAAATACGCTGATGTTGTCTCTCCAACAACTGCCAAACACAGCAGCCACAGAACAGGACATTACATAACAAGAAAAGGTTGAAGATGTGGCCAGGAACAGTAAAAGGAAGAAAAATTCCAGCTCTTGACCTTGTGGTTCAACAATACTTCTGCTACATGGAGCTGTCCTCTCCCTTCACATACACTGATGAAACCCAAATGTTATTTCACCAAAAGCAAAGAAAATAGATTTAACAAGAGTATTCAAGTTCTGTTGATCTACCCCTGCATGTTTGGGTTAGCTCTCCAAACAGGGTGAGTATCTAAGGCTGCCACGCCTCTGTTCAGGATCCAGAACCCTTTGTAACTGTGGTGCGTCACTCTTGGACACCTGGATTTGTGCACAGTACATCCAAAGGCTTCTGTTTTGCCCAAGAACTGCAATTTGCTGGCACATGGACTATCTCATTTCCCAAGTAACAGCTTTCCAGGCTTAGACAGTCCCTTCATTTTATCTCAGGCTATGCTAGACTGGCAGGAACCTGATGTGGGACAGTGGAGGGAGAAGAGATCCTATGGAGATGCAAAGGTCTTCCTGCTAATGGCTTTCCTAGCACAGTGTCAGGGTAGGAAATCACTGGAAGGAGAAGGAAGAAGGAGTAGGGGAACCTGCTTTTTCCAGTATTTCCTTTGGTGGTAGTTGAGTTACAGTTAAGAGTTACAGGTCCATGTAGCAAAACAGCCGCAGGTCACAAGAGTACTGCTTGCACCCTGGAAGCTCCACACCAGTGGCACAGCTTCTTGCTGGGACCTGCACACCCTGAGCCTAGAGACTGTCACACCAACCACGTCCAGAGCTTCCTGCTCCAAGGCAGGAAGGGCCACCTGTCTGTACACGTCTCCAACCCACTCTTCTTGAAGGCCTCCAGCACTGGGTTTCCTTTCCATATCAAAGAATAAAAACCAGTGCATATATCCTTACATGGCCTACAAAAGTGGCACAGAAGCACAGGGCTTCACAAGTCTCTCGATGCACCCCATGTTTCTCAGCTCTCCCCCTAACAGTACAGAGAACAGCTACTTGCAACTAGATTAAATAACAGGGGAGGGACTAAAAAGAAACAAAAAGCATTTTCAAATTTCAGAGTAAGCCATCAAGCTGCAGGTCAGTTTTTATGAGACCCAAGCTCATTTGTATGTGCCTCCTTATCCAGAGGCCAAGCTGGCTCTGGAGGAGGCAATCCTCATGAAGGCAGGGCACAGCAGCACACCAAATTCCTCCAGCACTGCTTGTGCTTTGTGCTTCTGGGTCACTGAGCAATTAGCCAGTTCTGAAGAGACACTGAGAAAATCGGCCACGGCTTGAGCAGCACAGAAGGCATTGAGAGAGAAGCATTTGCATGAAAACGGAGAGACTAAGAATTACACTGCTAAATGAACAAAACTTGACCTGTTTGGAGAGGAGAGACAAGTGCTTTTGTCTCAGACAGAATGAGAGCTACTGGAATAGAAAATTTAGGGACAAAATATACTTTCCTCAGCACTAAACAGCTCACCAGTCTAGGACTGACGTGACCTTAGAGAATGGATCTAACCCATAGCTTCATTCCTTAAATACAGTCAGATATGCAGATGGATTTTATATGTACAAAAGGAGGGAGTTCAGATTTGTATTTCTGTATTTACATGCTGGTTGGTTGATCCCTTACACCTCCCACAGCTACAAGAAAGCACTAAGAACAGAAACAATCCCCTGATTCTTTACTACTTCAAGTTACTCCCTGTCACACTAGGTGATAACAACACAAGGCTACAAAGCAATTCATGATCAAGCATCCCACTCTCTGTTCACCATGTTCCAGCCTAGTACCTGCTCTGGACATCAGCTGCATCTCACTGAAACTGGGAACAGGCATGAAACCAGGGTCCCTTCCTGAGAGTACTTGTGTGCAGTGGATGCTGCTGGGGAGTGTGAAGGAGGAAGAAACCTCAGGCCCCAGGAGATCTCTGTGCTGGGATACAGTGCTGGGGAGAGGAATTAGTTGAACAGGAGATTTCAACCACTCTCCTATTGCCTCCTTTAAAACTCCAGACACTTCCATCAACCTTCTCCAAACCTCCTTCCCTCTTTCATCTCCTTAAAACCCCAACATCCTCCCATGGTCCATCACAGTTCCCAAATCCCTCCCAGACCCAGCTATGGCCAAAAAGGAAGCAAAACTCAATGCTCCTTCCTCAGCTGAACAGTCTTGGGCTGGATCTGACCAAGAGCAAAATTGTCAGGGCTGCAAAGATGCAATGAGTCACAGAGTTCAGAGGTGATACTGGCTGGTGTGATAAGGCACAGAGAGGGCAGAGCAGCTGCCCAGCGTGTACACATGGACATGAAGGCTCAGAGCCAGCCCACGCCCCTCACTTGTCCCCATATTATAAACTGCTCACAGGTACACAGCATCAGACCCAAAGGTGTGTGCTTCCAGCTCCTGAACATGCATCCTGAACAGTCCTGGCACTGTGTCCTGGTGTGGACAAGCAGCTGTGCTCCCCTTCCCAGTCCAGTCATGCCCAGCTAGACCCAGTCAAGCAGGATTTACTGCCTGGGAAGAAATTCAGTTGTTACCAGGAAACAGAAAAAGAGATGCTTTGCATGTAAAGAAACCAGTAGCAGGAACAGAGATTGAGGTAATCATCCTAAATAATCCAAGATAAATATCTAAGACAAGCATCAGGCCAAGAAGTTGTCTGCCTCCATAGCATTCATCCTGGGTACTGGCCAAGGAATTTGCCTTAGCCTCAGCAAATTCTGTATTGCAACCTTTCTTTGATCCGCTTTTTCTTATATTCCTACTCTGCTATGCTCTCCTAAAATTTCTAAAAAACATTGCACACTGGTTTTTTACTATCTTCTGCTTACTTTTGGCATTGGCAGAGGTTAAGCCAGGCTACTTTAGCAGTTTTTAAAAAACAAACCAAAGCTTATGAGCAGCTACATTCTTCTGACTGTGATGACAAAATGCTTTAATTTCTTCCAAACCTCGAATGAAACCCGGAAGGCTCACTAATTAAACAGCTCTGCCCCAAACTGATTCTTCTTACAGCAATGCTTCCCTCGGGTGAACTCAACCACCAAGGTCGTTACAAATTAGGAATGATACTTTATTAGTTAAACAATTCCTGCCTGACATCCGCTGCAATATTTAAAGAGTGCTTGGAATCTAAAAGTGGCTTGGATAACAGAAGAGAGTCACTTGTTCCTACCACTGCATTTTAAAATACTGCAGGCATTTCTGTCCCTCCACTTCTGAGCAGAAGGACCCAAACTAGTTTCACCTTGTGGAAATAAATACAGCTTGGGACATGGGGATCTCTCTGTCCTGCCCCAGAGACTTCAGTCTGTGGGGGTAGGCAGAGATCCAGGATTCAAATCCCCACAGCACAGACACATGGACACCCACTGTGCTTGACATCCCTTGTACACAGGACCCTGTGCCATCTGTGTGCCCTTGACACAAGTGCCTGATGGGTGGCAGAGACTCTGTCCTCAGCTTCCTCTCAACAAGAAATGCACCTTTTCCCATGAGCCACTATTAGTTTAAGATGCCAAAACTCACAAGGAATTTTAGGCCTTTTTTTAGGATTTTACTGTGTGTCTTGGTGAAAGTCACTTCTGAAAAAAACCACCTGAGTGCTTTCGAGAAGCTCTCCCCTTGGCATATTTGCTCTGCCAAGTGTTCATAAATGAGACTGTGCTAATGTAGCTGACAGCAAAACTCAGAGTATTAAGTAACACTTCTTAAAGATCCCCAAGTGTTTTACAAACATAAATTAATTAAGCTGCAGGCCAACCCTGTGAATTATTTAAAGAGATCTTGAACCTTCCCTCCTTGCTCAAAGACATGAAGAGAGGAAGGGACCAAGGTCTGATGAGAACCAAAGCATCCTTATCATCCCCATTTCCACTTATCCACTACACCAGCTTTAGCTAACAGCCAAAACCCAATAAACTCAGAATGGCTAAAATCTCACGAGGATGACATTAATTCAGTCACTTTTTGTAGGCTCTATCTTGCAAGCCCAGCAATAGCCAAGCAATCTGAACATGGAGCAGACAGCACTGTGTCTGTTTTTAGGGGAAGCATGGGGTTTGGAATGATGTGGCTATTAAGAGTTCTCCCAAAATAGGTTGATTTGTCTGCAAGTTTTACCTGTCAAAAGCAATTGTCCCAGCTATTTGAGAAGGCAAGCCCCTGTGGCATCAGTGTGAAACAGAGGGATACTGGAACCTGGATGAGCCCCTACCTGCCCTGTCCTTTTGGCATCCTGAAACTCAGCAAAAGGCACCTTTCTATCTCCAAAGGAGCTGACAGAGCAAGACCAGGTAGCTGAGCTCACAGATGCTGGGACTGGTATGAAAGCCCCAACCTTCAGAAGTTCTGGCTGTGGCTTGTCCATCAGAAGTTCTGGCTGTGGCTTGCCCACTTGATTGTCAGGCAGTTTTCCCCATTGGGCTCTGTGGGCATCAAGTGGCAAAGAGAACAGGATACCCAGGAATACCCAGGTACTGAGCCAGGCATGGACAAGTTTTTCTATGTACAAGGAGGCATCTGGGATGTCAGGACACCTCTGCACAGTTTTGGACCCTCTTCACTTACAAAAATCTCTTTAAGTTCTGTGACTGTCAACTCCAGTCTGAGGAATCCCAGAAAAGAGGGAAAAGTTGAGTCACTTGACAGAGGAAAGCTGATTGCAGAGAGTAAGGGTGTAAAGAGCACACTGAGTTGATCTTTAGAGGAGCTGGATCAATACTCTGGAAGTACATCTGACTTCCTACCGTGAGATGATATTCTTGCAAACACAGCTGGAGGCTTGCTGCTAAGGACACAAAGGCTGGTGCTGCGAACGAAGGAGATAAACAGGCGCACACATTGGATGGCACAGCCTGTTCTGACAGGGCTTGACCTCCCTCTGCTAAAACATACTCTTCCATCAGCTGAATCTCTTCACCGCTTGTTACCCATGGCACTGAGCAGGCTAGGCCAGATCTATCACTTTGCCACCATACTGCATGTTATGTGTTTTAAATCCACCTATCTTTTAGGCTGGCTGCTGTCAAGGAACCCACACACATAACCAGTCATGCCTGAACATCCCTCCTTCCTCTCCACATGTGTGGGAAAGTTTTAGTTCAGTGTTCAGTGTCCCTTCAAACCTAACCAGGCTAGCAGAAGACAGATAGTTTAATAACATCAGAGCAGCAGATTCCATTTCCATCCCATTTATATCTTGTGTGGGTTGTAGTTACACGTTGGTTTATGGTCAGCAGTAAGCATTGGAGTTACTCCTAAACACACAGTTTAAATTGCTTTGTCAATAACATGCAATTTGCGTTTAGAGAAGGTCAGCAAAGAGAAATGACAATATTCATAACTGCATGGAGAGCTGCTGCTGGCACCAGGAGAAGAAGAAGACATTTGAATTCACACCTGAAGGATGGGATGCCATCCAGAGGGACCCGGAGAAGCTTGAGGAATGAGTCCATGGGAACATCATAAAGTTCAAGGCCATGTGCAGGGCTGCACTTGGGTCGGGGCAATCCCTGGTANGACATTTGAATTCACACCTGAAGGATGGGATGCCATCCAGAGGGACCCGGAGAAGCTTGAGGAATGAGTCCATGGGAACATCATAAAGTTCAAGGCCATGTGCAGGGCTGCACTTGGGTCGGGGCAATCCCTGGTATCAGCACAGGCTGGGCATGAACAAATGGAACAACCCTGCCCAGAAGGGCTTTGGGGTGCTGTGGGTGAGAGGCTGGACATGCCCTGGCCATGGCACTCCCAGCCCAGCGAGCCAAACGTGTCCTGGGCTGCATCCAGAGCCCCCTGGCCAGCAGGGCAGGGAGGGGCTTCCGCCCCTCTGCTCTGCTGAGACCCACCTGGAGCACTGCATCCAGAGCTGGGGTCCCTGCACAGGAGGGACAGGGACCTGCTAGAGTCAGCCCAGAGGAAGCCACCAAGATGATCAGAGGGGTGGAGGATCTTTTGTATGAGGAAAGGCTGAGAGAGTTGGGCTTTTTTTCCAGGCCAGAAAAGAGAAACCTTCCAGTACCTGAAGGGAGCCTACAAGAAAGATGAAGAGGGACTTTTTATAAGACATGTTGTGACAGAATAAGGGTGAATGGCATCAAACTGACAGTAAGTAGGTTTATATTAGATATTAGGAAAAAATTATTTACTGTGAGGGTGGAGAGGCACTGGAACAGGTTTCCCAGAGAAGTTGTGGATGCCACATCACTTGGAAGTGTTCAGGACCAGACTGGATGGAGTTCTGAGCTACCTTGCCTAGTGGAAGGTGTCCCTGCCCAGGGCAGGGGTTTGGAACTAGATGGTCTTCAAGGTCTCTTCCAACCCAAACCATTCTATGATTCTGGACCACAGTACAGTATTGCTGGGTGCTAGTCAGTCCACAGCTGGGATGAAGAGGAGAGCATCCACATTTATGTGTGTGTGACTTCCCTCCACTGCTTAAGTCCTTGTGCTGGCAAGGTCCATGGTAGACACTGTGCTCACCCATGCCCAGGAAGGACTCATAATGCCTCATGAAACTTATCCTGAGTCAAGCTAATGACAACCCAGAGAGCTTCGATAGTCTCAGGCTGAAGTTTTGCTGGAAATAGAAAAGTGAGAAGCATAAGAGAGATTCTTCTCCACAGCTTTCACAACTCAGCCCCAAACAAATTGCCATGCTCCTGTTTTCTATGCCCTCTCTGCACAGGGAAGATTCACATTTCCATTGGCAGCCAGCTGAAGGAACCTTTTAAAAATCATTCTGATGTGGAGTGACACTAGTGTGATTAGTTCCTGGCCAAAGACCCTGCCTAATAGAACAGATTAGTAGAGTATATAAAACATTTGGGAGTACATAAATAAAAGATGATCATCTTGAGAGATTGCTTTCTTGGATCAGTTCTAAAAAGCCTGAAACTGAAAGACTCCACTTAACACAAGACAACTGGATATGAGAATTACAAGAGTGTAAAAGGACATTGCATTCACAGCCATTCAACTCATAGCTGGATGAAGACCAGAAAGAAAATTCAGTAATAGATCCACATAAGAGATGTTATCATCCTTCACAATTGGCCCTCATGGATGGGTGAAAAAAAAACTTCACCAACCCACAGTGGTACATGTATCTCCTTCCTGTCACTCAAGACAAGGATCCTAAGTCTCCTTGCATATTAAAGATACTGCTTGCTCATTAGCAGGGAAGTTGATATGGTGATCAGGAGACAGGCTCTAATGCAGGAGCACAAGAAGACAAGCAGCACATTTTCTGTGGGAGGACTTGGGCAAGAGTTGGGTTCTCCATTACTTGATTTCAAGGCGTTTTGCAAATAAAACCCAAAACTCAGAAAATATGTGAACTCTGGGAAACAAATGAACATCTGCAGAGCTTTTCTGGATGATGATGACAACTGGGGAGAGCAAATCCCCTTCCTAACAGTCCCCACTCCTTACCAGGAGCAAACTGAGTCCTCTTGCTCAAAGAGGAACAGACACAAGGATTTAACATCCCAGACATCCTATCCAAAAGGCTTGAGGTAATTGTAAGTACCTTGCTAGAGAGAGGAGCTCTGCCAACACCATTGTCTGGAAGGAGAGGGGACAATGACAAGGCCTGAAGAGACCTTCTGTGGTTGGGGGAATGCAGCTTATCCTTACCTTGGGCTTCTTGCGCAGATTGGGAGAGAGCTTCAAGCAGGTGATGAGGCCTCGTTCATCTCCAACAAGGATGATAGGGTAGACAGGATTAAACTGGATATGTGTTGTTTTATTTTTCTTCCTGGTCACCACTAGCTGGGTGCAAAGAGGTTCAAGCTTATTAATGTTCAGATCAAACACATGAGCCTGGGGGAAAAAAAGCAAAGAACACAAAAGGGATTAATTAGGCAAGAACATCTCTTTGACAGAATGATGGCTGGAGAAATCAGAAAGAAAAGATTCTGTTGCAAAAACGTCCCAGCCACAGCACACAATTATCATCTGTGCTCAGGGCTGTGGTCTTCATTTGAGTAACCAGTGTGAAGAAGTCAGCTGCTGCTTGTGAGCAACTGCTCCCTCCTGCAGGGGCTCATGGACAGAGGACCATGTCCCTGCTGTGGGTGCAAGCCTTGGCAAGGCTCCAGCTGATCTGGGCTGGAGAAGGCTCAGAGCCAGCACTGCTAACCCCACAGACCTTAATCTCCCTTCTCAGTGCAAGTAATGAGACAAACAGGTGTTAAATCAGAGTCTAACACAGACTGATGCCCAAAATGGGGAATGCTGTCAGAAATTCTGATTACTGCTTATTACAGAGCTCTCTAACATTTTCAGCTTAATAATAACAACAATAAAGACACAAACCACTAAGTAATGGGGAAGTGATGGGAGCAGCTGTAGTATGATTAGAGTGTACCCTGGGGTAATGCCAGAGTAGCACTGGACAGCTTGGCAGCTCACTCCAGCCCAGACAATACACCTGCACAAAAGTCCTTTTCCCACACCATCAGGAAAAGTGCCAGGTAAAGATTAACAAAGCAGGAAAGGTGAGGATAGAGGGAAAAACGCCTGAGGACCCACTCAGGCATGAGTCCCACTGGCATGGACTTCAGACCTCTGGCCCAGTGACACAGACCTGCCCCATCCCCAGCTGCACAATAATGCACATTTCATTGTGCAGAGGAAAGAGTGGCAGTTACTCAAGAGAATGAATTAACTCAACATTATCTCCCAATAATTGCAACTAGCTCCAGTTACTGATACATACTGAAAAGGCTAATAAAACATGATGTGCCTCTCTTCCCCAGGGCGGAGGTGAGACATTTCCAGCATCCTGGATTTCCACCTGGTATCCACCATGAGGACTTTCAGCCTTATGTTCCTCTTCCCTTTTCTGTCTTCAGAAAAACTAGGAAGGGAATGCTTTATGCTAACAAGTACAGTGGGAATATAGAGGAAATTACAACTGAACTACTTGTAAACCTCCTTCCAGCTGTGTCTTGTTTACCAGCACTTGAAAGACAAAGGAAACATGTAATTTCAACAGTATGCCATGCTGACAATTTGAATCTAGGAATTATCTGAAATCAGACAATGCTACTCTATAAAAGCTTATTCCAAAGAGTGTTGAAGGTATCAAATCACTACATGTACTTTCCCATTACGCACCAATGAGTCACTGAATTTTATCTGAATCCATTTATAGCATAGAGCTGGGCCATGCACAAGCACATGTCCCAGGCAGTCTCATGAGCTGCTGTGTCTTCACAAGACCGAAAGTCTAGGAATTTGTGATGCCCTTGATCTGAGCAGGAGAACAAAGGTCTTACAGATGCAAAAAACAAGAAAAGCAACACTACCTCCAGACTGAAGTAAAATAAAATGGAAAAGTGCTAGAAAAGAGGACAAGGTTGTTAAGACGTATTTTGAAGAAATCCATGACAGTACAATTCAAGAAGGAAATACAAAGCATCAGCCACAGACAAGGATTTGCAGTTTGGAGAGTCCTTCCCCAGAAGCACATGTGAAAGAACAGCAGCATTCTTATCTGTTCAAATTACTAGATGCCAGATTACACTGTGAATTTTGACCTGACACTTGAGGTCTCAAAGCCCAGCAAAGGTAACTTCAATTTCCTGCCTCTCAACATAAATCAAGGTGGCTCTTCTGGCTTGTACTTTACACATGCTGTCTTAGTTACTACCTCAGAAAAGGAACAAGCACTCTTTCAAGCATATCAGTCTCCCATGAGCCACACTCAATAAAGATCTGATTTCTTGCCTTCAGAGAATACATTTTTATTAATTTAGTAATCTAAGAGCCTGGGAAATGCTCACTGATTGAGTAGTACCATTCAATCTAGCAAAAAAAAAAAAAAAAAAAAAAAAGAAAGAGAAAAAAATAAAAAAGGTGACAGTGGCCAGGTTTCTTCTTGGCAGCCAGGTCTGCACTGCTCTCTGTAGGGCTGTCAATGTACCCCCACACACACATCCTGCCCAGCCCTGCACTGGAGAAAGACGGCATGGCCAAAGTCTCAGTGCTGGAGTGCTGAGCAATTTAAATTACTCTGGGTGAGGCTGTTTCTCAAAAATGTCACGAACAGCCCAGACAAGCACAATGCCTGGGACAAGAACTTGAAACCATCAGCAATGTGGAGAAGGTCAAAAGCAAACAAGTTTATGAATGTTCCTACTATAAAGCTCCTCTTTTATGAGCTTCTAAACAAATGGGATTGTTTTCCTTTGCCAAGGGAATCGTGGAAAAGAACAAACTATTTCAGTTCTTCAGCTGGAAACATCAGCCTTCTATCAGCTGTCAGACACACCAGATGGAGGGGTGGGCCATGGGCACTGAGAAGGACTTCAGAGGCCTTGATTTAGAGCCTCCCTCACTCTTAGGAGAAAGGGAAACAGGGTCAGAGCAACACTGGTTTTGATGCTTTGGGAGTAGCCTAAAACAGGCACAGGACTTCCTACAACACTTGAGGCAGGTTAATAGCGCTACAAAGCAGCAGAGCTACATGCAGACAGCACCATCTGTAGATCTGCCTAGGGCTTTCTGCCCAAAAATGGGTGATTGAAAACCTGCAGTTCTCCTTGAGACTTCTAGTCCCCTAGACTCAGAGTCCCTTGACCCCTGCTCTGCTGGCTCATGAAATTAGGGATTATAGAGTGGGATCTAGCTGGATCTCCCATCACAGACAATCACCAACAATACACAGTTTTCTCTCCATCCCAGTGCCATGGTGGCCCCCACCCCAAGATCACTGCTTGCACACAGTGATGGACTCTCAGGTCTTGCAAGATGAGCCCTCTCAGAGAATATGACCCAGAGCAGAGCACCCATGACCCACACAAGTGCTTCCCAACCCCATGTGTAATTTAGTATCAAACTCATGGGAAGCCAGGATGACCAGAACCAGAACCATATCCAAACCCTCCTTCATGGTGCACAGGTTCCAGGGCAGGCACCCATCCAGCAGCACCCAGACAAGAACGGATACTCTGACAGTCAGGTAGCTCATACAAAAGGGCATTTTAATAAAAGCTGTTACTTGTGTCATTATCCTTTCAGAGTTTACAAACCAGTGAGAGCCCTCCTCTTTTCTGACAACTCTGCACGTCATGCTGTTGAGGTTAGTCCCTTACTGCAGGTGTTGAGACCTTGGGCCATCACATTTGCTCACCCACATTCATCCAGGAGCAATTTAGAATCCAAAGAGTGAAGGTTTCAAACTTCTGGTTTTCAGACCTCAAAAATCTTTCCATTTTGGTGTACAACAGCAGAGAAGGAAGCAGAAGCCTCCTGACAAACTCATTTAGATACCTTCTGCAGATTCCGTAGAAACAAGTGAGGAATCTGGAGGGCCTGGAACCCTGCTGCTTGCAGACCACAAATGACATCTTATTCTTTTTCTGCTAATGAGCTAAAAATACAATGGGTAATGGCATTTCAGTTCTTTTTTACAGGGTACTTAGGAAAAATATTTGGTCACTTGCTTAAGGAACACAAATCAGATTCCAAGAACAAAAAACATGGAAAAAGACAAAAAAAGAGTTGTAAAATAAAGCTGAAAATGTCTGAAATATGAAAGTGCAAGAATTCCCTTCTGTTTCATCCATAACTACAGGAGAATAAAACTCTGGGCAGTAACCAATTACTTTGACAGCAATTTTATTTATGATCCTTGTAAACCTCTGCCTGCTCCAAGAAAGTGCAGAAGATGTAGCACCTTCCAAATGAAGCACAAGCTGCTGAGTTAAGCAGTTCCTTGCAGCATGGGGATTTATGAGCTCATATCAACCACAATCAAAAGAAACCTAGACCCACAGTACAGGAATGATGAAGTGATGGACAGGCTGGTAGTAGATAAGCCAAGCAGATGTTCAAAGCAAATTTCTTGATGGAAGGGCAGCAATTCTGTTAAGTCCTTGAAAACAAGCACTGAATTTAAGCAGATGACCATTTTTCTCTGAGGTAGGACCAAGTGAATTCTGCAGTTTCTGATGCTTTTTTATCCAATTAGAACAATTTCAAACTGCCATCACAGTAACAATAGAGTTTCTGTTCATGCTCAGTGTACAGGCAATAATGGATCTAAGTCTATTGTATGACCGTTGCAGAAAATGTTTGACATAAATGAGTTGCTTTGATGCTTGACTTCCAAACAGCCAGAGAAGAAATCCATCTCAGTCTTATCCAGACCAACAGTTCTTCTGCTATAAATCATGGTAACGCGTTCCACCTCCTAAAATCCAGCTGTTCCCCACTGCAACATAGCTCAACATAGCTCCTCTGCAAGCATGGCACAGTGCTTGTCCAAGGCAAATATCACAGCTCCAGCATCATACCACATTCAGAGTTTTGAACTTAATTTTTCCCACCTCCTCTACCAACCGCATTTCCAGCTTAAACACTAGCCTAGGCTCTAATCTGCTCACCACCTCTGGGGTGACTTGGACCCCACTGTCCTTATGCCCTTTAGCTCCCTGCCCTGAGGCAACAGGAAGGGAAATGCAAAGGGATATGGGGAGAAGCAGAACCCTCGGCAGAACCTCTCTGTCAGCACAACAAACTACTTGATTTTTGCGGCTCGTGAGGAAGGGAGCTGAAAAGCTACTTTGATCAACACTGCCTTTATTTTGTCCGCAAACCCCTACTGAATCTGCCATGGCAGGAGCCTTTTCTGTACTCTTATTCCAGTCTTACAGGCCTTCATTCCCCAGCAGTGGGCTGGAGAATGCTAGCACATTCAAAAACAACCTGATGGTATCCAGAATCAAGACTGGGGGGAAATATATATGTGTGTAAGAACAAGGCAGATATGCCTGGTACCTTGGCAACAAAGAATAAAATCAGTGTAAGAGCAAAAGGTGAGGGATAATTTAATACTATGCTGTCCTTTACTAGTTGACATCTCTTTCAGTGCTTGGCTTTCACTGCCTTTTTGATCAATTTACCTCATTTTCTTGACTGAATCATGATCCCTCATCCTTTGCAAACTCCACAGATGATTTGTTTCAAACTCTCAGGTAATACATCTAACAAGTGGGCAGGCCACCTCCAGACTCTGTCTAGCACCATGACAGCTGCTGGGCATGCCAAAGGCACTGGGCAGACTGGTCTGCGCTGCACTGGAGACCTTAGTCTGCTTGATTCTTATACTGACACTGTAGCTAGAATAGGTTGCAATGAAGTTAATTTTCTCTAGCAGGACATTTTTCACTTACAAATGAATGTTGCAAGACAGTTCTTGGTCCCTCTGACATGCAGGGCAATCAGAGTCCTGGCAGGAGTAAAGGAGAGCTGACTCAGAAAACATTCATTGCCTTCCTGCTTCTGCAATGACAACACAGGAATCCTGATCCTCAGTGGTCCTGATCATAAAATTCATGGCCCTTCACAACACTTTCATGCTACTGGTAAAAGAATAGGCTCCAGCTCTATATGTATCTCCAGGTATGGTCAGAGGCAGCCTTCTGCTTGGAGGATGAGCAGGCATGTGTGAAAGCTACTTCTTGGGCTGAGCAAACCAGGAGCCAGCTGCATGTTCTGAGGTATGGGAGTGGGCTAAGCACATCTCTCTGTCCTGCAGTATCCCAGCCTGGTGCTTCAGGGCACATGACACAGCAGGGAAAAGAATGCCTGTCACCTGACTTAACTGTAGGGCTGCATCTCATCTTTTCCTCATTCGGTAAGAACTGGGTCATTCCCAATTTGACATGGTATGAAAACAACATCAGCCTTAGGTGATTTGACTCAGCTCCCATAAGTCAGTAAGAAATCAAAGCCTCAGCATGTAGAAGAGCTGCTATTCATTCAGACAAGCCGAGGACCATTTGGCCTCTTCTGGAAACCCAAACACATTGTTTTACAAGAAAGTGCTTGTTTGTCCAAGCTAAATTCCTTGTCAGTCACCAGTTCTGCCAGACTGGCTCTCTCCTGAATTCCTCAGTGATTAGGATAAAACAGTGTACCTGTAAGCATATGCTACATATCCTTCCTCTGATCTACCAGGCTTGTTACTCTTAAGAACAGCATTAGATTTGTTTTATGTGATACAGCTTCAGTAAAACCTACTAGACTGCCTGCTCCTTGATCTATCAGCTCTCACAAATAGAACAACCAATGATTTGTCTCAAGACCTTTCTGGCTAGTTTGTTTAAGTGGGCTGATCTCTTCTGCACTGTCTGAATACAGTACTGAATACTGGGCAGAGTCTTACTTTCCAGTTTTCTGACACTTCCCTACTCTGCCATCCACTACAAATACCTGATAAAGAACAGGGAGATGGTTAAAACCAGTCCTTTAAGTGTCTCAAGGCAAATCTCCCAAGGCTGAGCTAACTCAATGTGCCAGCTACCCAGTTATGCCAGTACCCCTGTGCTCTCTCTGTTGTAAGCCACAGTCAGTGGGTCATTCAGTCCCTGACATCAGGCTGAAACTGTCCTCTCACACCATGGCCAAGCTCCATCTCTTCTCATGCTGGCAGGGTCCTGGCCGTGCCATGCCAGGGAGAGTCAGCAATGCAGGCTGGGAAAGGGCAAGGGCAGGCAGCTGCACAAGAAAGGACAGCACCACATCTAATGGGAGAGGCAGTCACTGGTCTCTTCCACCTGCACCTCATGGCAGGCCAGCAAACCTGCTCACAGGGCAGACACTGAACTGTCATGGTTTGGAGATTGGCATTTAAAATGAACCTGCACAGATTGCAGGTCATTATAAAATGCCAAGGAATAAAGATCAAGGTTCAGGAGCTGCTATCTCTGTACAGAAGGATTTGACAGACAGCTCTCAGTGGCCAAAACAACAAAACAACAAAAATCCAAAGTTGCAAATTCAAACCTAAGTGAAGAGGCATTCCTAGCAGTGAATTAATTAATTAATCAAGAGCAGAGCAGAGAGGGGCAGCTTTATAAACTCTTGCAGATTCTCCTGATGGACTCTGTGCCCCCAGTAGATCTTTATGCAAAGTCTAACAGATTAATCAACACACAAAATCTTTTGAGATGTTGTCAAAGTAATTTTTTTGATTCACACATCCATGAAGCAGAAAAAGACAAACTTGGTTCCTGTGTGCCTGAATGAACTAGTTAATCTCAGCAGATTCGTTTTGTCAAAATGCTGTATTTCCCAATCTGAAAGAGCAGTAGCTTTAGGAATGAAAAACTGGCCTGTGAACCTCTTTAAAAAAACAATTCCTGTGAAACCATCAACAAAAGTGGTTGAAATTTGACTTTGTATTGAAACCAACACCATGCTGATAAAGTCACCTCACCTGCAATCAGTAGGTAATGGATGTGAGTGAGCAGTACTGTCCTGAGATGCTTGTGCCCATTTTGAGGCTTGAAGGCCACTAGAGCATGCTGTGATGGGATGGGGGCTACATCAGCATAGAAGTGAGGGCACAGAGCCTGCAATATTGAACCAAAGTTTTCCAGGCCAGCTTTATTCCCTAAAAACAGCTGCTAGTGGAGAGAAATGCCGATGCACAAAGAGTCTGGTGGCAGAGGAAGGAGAATGGGGAACAGTCTAATTGGCACAAGGCGAAGGCAGCATTAATTTTGGGACTCTCACCATCTATCTCATTGAGCACTGACATGCCACCAGCCCTTGTTCTAAATCTGACTCTCTCTCTCCAGCAGTCCATAACTATCTCAAAGATTCAGGGAATAAGAATGAGCCTTTTACGTTTTGCAGCAGAAGAAAATGAACAGTTTTACAAGAAACAGACACTTATGCTGCAAATACAATTTCAAAGCCACTTTAAGAAAGCTCCTACCCGCTTCAGCCTACTCAAAGGTCCTTCTGGGTGATGGCAAAGAGACTCATGCTCATTCAGTCTTTACACCCCTGCAATTGCCCTGGTAACAGTGCAGAGAGCTAGGAAAGACCTTGTTCCAGCCCTGAAGAGCTGGAGGTGGCCCCATAAGGTACAGAAAATCCCCCTGGGCTACTGCAGAAGTGGAGGAAGAAAGATTCAAATGCAGCAAGGGCATCTGTAGTCATGTTCACTGTCCTGATACCTTAGGGTGTCCTGGGTTACAATGTAAAGATGTGCCCAAAAGTATGTATTCTACCACCATCCGTTGAAACAAGGTGGGGCAGTGATCCTTATCTCTGTGGGAGATAACCTCTGCTGATGGGCCATCTGATAAAATCAGGTGGGACAGTCATCTTTATCTTTTCCGCAACTCATCCTTCAGGAAGATATCGTCTGTTAATGGGCCATTGAGTCCCACTGTATGATGATAAAATGACATCATCCCATTGGGAGATGCTCCAGCCAGGGGGAGGAGCCAAGACTTTCCTACCTAGATAAAAACTGAGATTTGGAATACCAAAGAAGTCTTTTTCCACTGGATCCCAGAGGAAAACTGGACCTTTCCACATCATCACTGGACCTTTGGAGGAAAACTGCACCTTCTACAGGAGCACTGCTTCAACTGAACCACATCTGTCACTCCAGAAGGACTGCAGACACCATTTAATGTGATTGCTATCAACACCCTGACTGATAGGGTGTCAGGTTATATTCTGACTGTTAGTGGTTTTCTTTTGTACTATTGCATGTATTTTATTTTTTCTCTTTTTCCTATAAAATTGTATTTCTGACTTGGAGTCTCTCACTGGTTTTGCTTTCAAACCAGTACATAGGGCAAAAGCATCAACAGATGAGAGGCCTGCTAGCACCCCTGATTCATGCCGTACACAGAGAGGACTCAGGGAAATATTTACAAATCTGAAAGGTTTAACAAGCCTCTTGTCTGCAAAATCATTCATGCTTTAAAGATAGAGTTTGGCTATTGCTTCAAGTCCATGTTAAATGGGCAGCAAATTTCTGCAAATTGCTCTGTGTATGCTCACACATGTGCCAGCACTAAGAAAGTGCTTCCCTCTTCACTGCTAAAGGATGGGCATCAAGACCAGCTGGCAGAATATCCTTGGTATGTTATCCTGGGAGTTAGATTCAACAGAAAGCTGGTCTTCAAGGCTTTGCATTCAAAACAGTTGTACAAACAGTAAAATAGGTTTATATAAGAAGGAAAGAGCACACTCACTTTCTGAGCAGCAGCATTAACCATTAACTAACTACCTGAAGGTTTGGGTTGTTGCAAGTATTTCTCATCTTTAAAGGTTAATAGTTACACTAATGGGGAAGAGCCCTGGAGCGTATGTCTGACTAGTTTTCTCTGCAGAGTGAATACTTGGATGGATACTTGGATGGCATTTATTTTGAGGCTATCAATATTTACTACAGATGGTTGTAGCAGGACCTTCCTCTTGCTGTACTAGTAATGAAGAACAACCCACAAAAACATGAGAGCAAATGGACTTGTATTGTGTATAAGCCTGTGGTAAAACCCCTAGGATCCTCCTTTTCTCACAGGACATTTCACAGGGTCACAGGATTAGAAGGCAATTCAGGTTGAAAGAGACTCACAGGAGTCTCTAACCTTCTGCCTAAAGAAGGGTCAACTCTGAGGACAGATGTGGTTGTTCAGGGCTCTGTCCAATCTGGTCTTGAAGTCCGCCATGGACAGAGACTGCACAGCCTCTCTGAGCAAGCTATTTTACTGCCTTCAGAGTTGAAGTTTTTCCATATATCTTGCCCAAACTCCTCATTTAAACTGACTTCAGCTGTTGTGTCTCATCATCACTTCATGTGTTACTGGGAAGATCTTGGCTCGAACTTCTCAATGACCTCCTTGAAGGTACTGGCAGGCTGGGAGGCTCCTCCTCCAGGCTGAAAAAGCCCAGCTTGACCACACCATCACACCCGTTGCTTAGAGCAGTTATGGCCCACAGCCTGGGATCCATCCAGGAGGATACTTGTGATATGAGTCTTCAGCTTTTTCATGAGGTGCATGTAACAATTCATGCATGAACTCTGCACACACAAAATTGCCAACACCATTTCCCTCTTTAATGAAAATAAGTAAAAGAAGACCAAGAGGAAATTTCAGGTATGACTCCCAAAAGAAAATGCTGCTGAGTGCTGCAGGACTGAATTCCATCCCTTCCATTTCTCTGCCCTCTGTCCTTACAAGAAGCTGACCAATATATCCACATTTCCTGTACCCTAAATGGAAGTGTCCAGGTATTCAAATCCATCTCCAATTTTTTTAAATTTCCAAAGTGGATCTCTCATCCCAGTGAGCATTTTTCTTCCTGTCAGGCTTTTACCATCTACAACACAAAGTGTTCTCTTTTATGAATCTCCATTTATGATCTTTCTGAAATAAAATGATCAGCAAGCAGAGCAGGAAACTAAGGAAATTAACCAGAACATGATAGAGAGCAATAGTAGCAGTTACCATCCACTGTACCAGTGGTGGAATGTGCACACTTGGGTTATTTATGAAGAGGCAGTGCTATCCAAAGCAGATGCCCAGCTGCCAACAAACACATTTTATCATAATGACCCTGATATTTACAGCTTTTATTAAATCCATACTTCCTGGATTCATGGGGATTAAGAGATTTTTATATTCTAAAATCAGTCAGCCTTAAAGGGTTCATACATGTTTTGGACACATAGCATCAGCTTTCTTGAATAAGAAAAAGTGTTTTACAGAATATGCCAGGTATCTTTTGAAGACTGCAATTAGAGCCAGGTTTTAAAACCACCTCCAGGCAACCTCCAAATTTTGCAGGCATGATTATGTGCAGATGCCAATACAGAGGCTGTTTGTAAACAGGAGGCCTTTAATGTTTTATTTTCTGGCTTAATGTCCTGTATTTTTCTGTTCTGGAGAATCATAGAACATCCTGTTAATGCAGATTATTTTCCCCCAGCATTAATGGAGCCTGCCCTTTGCAAAGCACTGAGTTATTCACAAGAAGTGCACTCTGCTACAAAGTGGAGTATGTCCAGAATAGAAAAGGCTGTAAACAACTATTTATTCCACTTCCACTGCAGATCTAGAAGGTTCTGTTCAATAGCAACTACGTTGTGTCTCAGACACACCCTGCTGCAGCCAGAGTGGTTAGTAGCTAACACATGGAGTATTCCTATCAGTATCAGCCCTGGCCAGATCACTGCAATAGGAAGGCAGCTCTTGCCTGGAACTGTCCTGCTAGTCAGCCCAGTTTTGGGCTGTTCCTGGTTGATGGCCACTCTTCTCAGAATTTATAGAAGATAAAATGGATAGAAAGCATAGAAAAATAATTAGATCCTATTAAATTAGCTTCTATTTAGGACTACTGAATTAGATCCAAGGATAGCCAAGGGAGATATCCTAGGCAGAGTGCTGCCAACTCCAACAGGTTTTTGTTTTATCAGCAGCCTCATACAGATTCCAGGTACATGGACGCTGTGGCTAATGGGGCAAGGACAAGCTTTGGGGATGGGAAGACTCCACGGTGCAAACTCTTGCCAAGACCACAACAGTTTCTCTGCAATAGGGAAAGCTCTGAGAAAGAACTCAAGGGGGATGAAGCATCTTTAGAGGTGAACCATCACTGCCAAAACTTGACCACTTAAGTGGGAAATCCAAGTACACACAGTGTTTACCCTCCATCTATTCATGATGCCCAGGATATATCCCTGCCTGCAGACATCTCCATCCTTTTCCCCACACTTAGGCACCAGGACACAGCTGGGGTACCCACAGCTCTCTGCCCTGCTCACCCCAGCACTCAATCAAAGCTGTGACTGCCAGCAGAACCCTTGCACACACAGCGTCACTTCTGGAAAACAAGTCAGAAGTTGTGATGCACTGAATGCACTCACTGCCTTCAAGCAGGCCCTTCATTTGGTGTATGGGAGACTGGAGACAGACAGATCCACAAAAGAAGAATCCACTCCTGGCCCTGACTGTGGAAAAAGAGCATCCACACTCTGTAGGCTGTGGCATCCTGTGGCATCTTCCAGGGGGACCAGGTGACCCAGTGAAGAGATTTCTATTGCTTAGGAGAGACACAGCCTGAGGGGAGGGTAATAGTGAAATTCTTTTCTTGCTATAACATAAAGGTTAAACTACAATAAAGTAGCCAATAAATCAATTCAATGATAGGAATACATAAAGGCTATTCTTTTGCTAGAGTGATTCTGGACAAACTGCATAGACTTTCCAATTTATACCAACTAAATATAAAGCTCATGGTAATAGAGCAATGTGCTCTTACAGTATTCAACCAGTATTGATGGATAGCTACATGTCCTGGCTACTTGCCAAGCCCAAATTAACCATCTGAGCTACTGCAATACATGGCTAGAGGCAACAATATAACTGCCATCATGCCAATATTAGGACTGGTCTACAGAGTTCATTACAAAACTATTACTCTCAGAGACAGTCCCACATGGTGGAAAAATTTTGATTTTATTTAACTGGAACACAGTTCTATTGGCTGACTCTAGGCATATTACTATAATTGATTTTTAAATATCAGTGTAAGTATATAACCATTTTATTCTAGTGTTTCTCTACACCTTGAAAGTTCAGAACCAATACCCTGATGTCAGCTTGTATAGGGGAGTTCTGATCTGGAAGATTATCTCTCCATCCCCAGGGATATACTGGGGATTTCATATGGAGGAATTTCAGTGTTTTAGTTGTACCATATGAAAGCTGCACACCTGCACTCACATTAACAGGGTAACAGGAGAGAAGGGAGGGACTTTGTATGCATTTGCAACACCTACTTTGAGAAGGATTGAGAGATTAATGCCCAGGGATGCGTATGCCAAAGGCAGGAAAGCATAGCAGAGGGTGGGTTCCTGCTGGTGGCTCCCTGATATGTTTGGCCAGGATTGGGCTGGCCCATTCCCATGCTCAGCCCTAATCTCCTTTGACTTTCTCTCAGCTCAAATCAGAGCAGCATTGCTCCCAGCCTCTCACCTGGCCATCAATGGTGACTGCAGCAAACACCGTGGAGGAGTATGGAGACCACGCAACATCCCCTACAGCAGTACTCAAGTCATAAACAAACATTGGAGTCCTATAAAAAAGACATGAGAGAAGAATTCGTGTGAACACATGCCACTCTGGAAGTGTAACTGAGCCATGAACACTTGGATATTGCAGAAGTGAGAGATGGGGTATTTCTCTATCTTAGACAGCAGCCAGAGTCTGAGCCAAAGGCAAAGCAAAGCTGAGCACAAATACAAATGGGTCAGAATTTGACCTGCTGCAATGACAGGCAGCATGTTTCTTTATTTCTTTCTGAAAGCATTTTGAAAACTTCTTCCCAACACACAGAGCAAGATGAAATCTCTCTGGTTAATAGTAAGAATTATATGGGAAAAAACGATCTCCCTTTCTGGACTTCTGACAACATTGAATATTAGAGCAGTATTGGCAACAGGAAATATGTGACTCTGACTGATTTACAACAAAATCAATTTCCTGATTGAAACCAGACATTCTTTAACCACTAACCCTGAACTTCACTCCATATTTTAAAATGTCCCAATTTTTTTTCTTCTCTGGCTCTTAGAAAGTTTTTGGCCACTGAAGCTAGAAGCCAGCCCCTGACATTTCTCTGTAGCATTTCTCTGCCACAGTAGGTCCTGCCTGAAGGAAGCCAGATTCGAAGTAAATCGGTCAGGCTCTGTGCTGTGATATGCTGCTTGGCAAGTTCCTGGGGCAGCTGATGCTCTATCTTACATCTCATACCTGGGGAGTACAAATCTGAGTACAAAAAAATAAAAAACCAATTAGCATTATCAACACCTGGGAAGGAAACTGAGACTGAGGTATGAGTAGAGTCACCATGTGCTACTGGCATGTCAGGCTGGACCTTCTTGCCAACACTAGGACCCAGCAGGACCTACTTGATGGTGTGATCCCAAATCTTGACTGTCCAGTCAGAGCTGCAGGAAATGAAGACTTTCAAGTGGAAGGGATTCCAGCTGACTGAGTCCACAGCCATGTGATGGGCTTCAAACACATCCAGAAACTGGCTTGAGTAACTTTTTGAACACTGCAATGGAAAGAACTACTCAGTAATCAGAGCTAGACCTCCTGAAGCTTAAATTCATGTAGAAAGATGCCTATGATAACTTGTATGGCCTCTCAGGGTCTTTTGGGCTGGCTGGGAAGAGGCAGCTGGTACTCAGAGGTGCTACTGAAAATCAGTAATTTAGCACATGCTGTTTCACCCCACTTGCAGGCAACATCCTACTCCCTTCTGCAACACACAGAGAAATGAATTTAAGTTGTCTGGTTGAACTTAAACAGCCAGGCCCCAGAGACCGTTCTTGACTGTGGGAGCTACATTGCCTTCCTGCCAGCCCAGGCTCCTGCTGTGCTTCTCCTATATAAAAGGTTCACAAGAAAGGCAGGGGAGAACATCCCTGTGCTGCTCAGATGCACTGCATGCTCACAGCACCAGGTACTGCTCAGGAGCACAAATGCTCCCAGCACTGTGTGCATTTGAAGTGTCACAGTTAAAACCTCTGGTAATAGCGCTCTGAGCACACAAATGTCTTACCAGTCCCTTTGACTCTAAGGACTTTGGAAAGATGCTGTAAGTTCTCTCCTGTTACCACCCTGGACAGCCTGCTCAGAGAGCCTGCCCCACTGTATGACTCTGCAACTCTTTCTGTTGTGACCCTTGAGACTTCCCAGAGTGGTGTGAGAACCACAGAGGTTGTCCAGGACTCAGGAATGTTCAGACAGGCCACGGGGCCCCACTGAAGGGCAGCCAACAGCAGCCTGTGAACTGGACAGTGCCTACACAGACATGCAAAGGTCAGACCAGCAGCATCACAACTGTGGATGCTGCTGAATTGCAAAATGAAGGATGTCTTCAAGAGCTGGAAAAGGAAAATATTTGGGACCCTTGGAAAAGTAATTTTGTGTGTGAGCTTATAAAGCAGGGAGAAATTAAAATCTAACTGGGTGCAAGGGACTTGATCTAGATCCTGTCAGCTATGTGTACACAGAAATTTTAGGTTATCCTCCCAAACCTCCTTCCCTCCAAGCACATTTGTCCACTATTATCCATTATGTTTGCATTACCAAATGCCAACATTAGAGGCTTCCTTCACTGGCAACAGACTCCATCTCACATGAAATGTCCTGTTACTTGTGTTTTCACACAAGCTGTATCCATACAGCAGATTTGAGTTGGTTTCAGGGTTTTCTGTTGGTTTGCTCACTACTGTCACAGCAATGACTTTTCATTACTCCCTACTGAATGCAGCACCACACCATCCGCCCAAGTAGCAGGATTGCTGAAGCGTTACATTACTTTAATCCTTGCAAACCAAAAATCTAACTAATCACAAGGCTCAGCTGTTTATTACAAGTGACACTTACTGTCTTGGTATTGTTCACTGATTCAGGTACTGGAATAAGGGTGCTAAGCCATTCCCACAGTAGCAGCTCCTACAACCCTGAGAGCCTTGTGGTAAGAAATGGAAACAAGAAAATGGCTCGTGTCCCATTGAGATTTACTGACAGTGTCTATAACCTTGATAATAGTTTGTTGCATACTCTGTGTTGCTGCCCCTGCATTTATTTGTGGGACAGAAGTCTCCTTAAATGTCGTGTTTCATAACATTACTTCCTAATTCTTAATGTTCAGCCATCAGGAAAATCAGTACTTGGCTTGTTTTGAAAGTCACTTTGCTGGAAACAGAATGGGTCACAAGTAATAACACAAGAGAGAAGCTGCTCTGTCCATCTGTCCTTTCAAGTGTGTGGACTGAAGGTCCTTAATACCTGAGAACTTCGAAGAGCAAGATTTTAACCAGATTTGTCTACCTCAAACAGAACTGTAACGTTCAGTGCCCTGTTTTCAAAGGCTTGTGGGGGTTGAGCCCTTGATCAGTGCTCTCTGGGCACTGGTACAGGAGATCCATCATGCTCTGGGATGCACTGATCCACAGAACTGCCTTTGTAATCTCCATTATTAGAAAGGAAAGGGATCAGCACTTTCTTCTATGAAATCAGCAATGAAAAGATTTCTATGGGGCAGACTCCTACCTCTGTCCTTTGTGAGAAATGTGTGCTTGCATGTGTGCTTTAGCCCAAAGGCACCCAGTGTGCTCTGGCAGTGCCTGCCAGCCCCACACGACATTAACCACAACCTTTATCATTATCTCTGAGCGCAAGATAGGGCTGCTTTCCTCCCAAGATGCATTTTGAAGAAACAACACAAACTTGAGAAAAAGTTCAGAAAAGAAGTATGACTTTAACGAATAAAAACAGCTTCTGAGCTAACTATAACTGCTGGTAAAGTCTTTCCTTACTACTCAGTTCAAGAACCCTACAATTATTAGATATGTTAGTATGAAAACAAAACCACTGGAATATGTGACACCTAAGTCCTGACAAGAGAGCTTTGAAGAGGATGACTAGATTCAGAGAGAAGGAATTTGTGCAACCTCTCTGATCTTCTAGAGCACTGCTTGAATTTGCTGGTAGTGTTTTTCCCCTACTTAAGTGATGGTAGACGTGTTTGAATGGTAAACAGTATTTTTATGATGAGACAGAAATGCAAAAATACATCTATGGCAATGCAGGAATCCAGTCAAAGATGACTCTTGACAAGGCTACAAAACATGGGGGAGGAATACTGGGAGAAAAGGAGAACTCTGAAGACACAAAACTTATGAATAATCTTCATCAACAGCACTTCAGTTTACGCTAGACATTAGTCTGACACAAAACTCTCCCACATACCCAGTGGATGGGTGGTTATTACTGTCCTTATAAGGAAGAGGGTTTCTTCAGTTCATTAACAGCAACACTGAGAATCTACGCAATACAGAAATCCATGAGCAATTTTCAGAGAAAGTTTGTATCTGGCAACAGAAGGACAATGCTGCCCAACACTGGCACTTCCAGGCAACTCAGGACATCCAGATGCTCTTCAGAAACAAGACAGAAATGTGTCCCATGTTGCGGTGGACAGGCTGCCACCAGCTACACCAGAGACTCTCCTGGTCAGCTCAGCGGCTGCTTGTAGAGATCTGTAACAGAAATGCTGAGATTTCCAGAAGGGCTCACAAGTAAAAACCAAGGCACGTGAACACATCAGGAGGAACAAAAGGAAATGGTAAAAGAAAGAACCTGTGGTAATTGATGAAAAATACAGTCAGTCCAGCAACCAGACAACCAGACAAAACACAGACAGAAGCTCCAAAGATAAGCTGGTGAGAAGATGAAGAACAGAACACAAACCACAAAATATCCAGACTTTGTCTAAGACAAAGCAAGGCTAAACACAGAGGCGAATGATCTCTCTATTACTAAAGGGTCACTGGAAGTCAGAGCCTGTCCAGAAAACATTTTTTCATCCTCTTTTAGGGAAAACTCAAGAGATGTGACAAGGATTCAACAGCCACCATTCTTTGACATTTGTAATAATAATAATAATCCTGTCCTGAACCAAAAGATACAAATGTTCTGGTAGGTACTATAAGAGAATGAGTATGAGTGAAATTACATTTGTTTAAAATTAGAATAACCTTTTCTTCTAGTCAGTCTTGCCCTAGGTTTTATTATATTCATTTTTTACTCTCAAGAAAACTGCATAACACTGAAAAAACTCAAAGCCTTTCTTACATGAGTGTATTCAAATTTCCTCACAATTTTTCTATTGAAGGCCTGTTTATTGGAAGTTATTCTGACCTAAGACTTCAAGTCACAATGTTTCAACACGAATCTCAGAGACCATACTTTTTGATGCCAAGCTGAACAATTCCTAAACAGCAAGTAAGATATGCAAAAAACATTCAGAATTGTGTTACAGAATCATATTAATGCAGAAACAGTTTCTCCTCTACAAAAAAGGGCAATAGATTGGTCTGTGTGTAATTTAGATAATGATTTCTTGGCTTCAGAAACACTATTAACTAAGCCATTTTCAGAACTTCACATAATTGTTCTGCAGCTAAAGCATTAACATATTATCACACTATTTGTGGGCATGCCTGCTCTCTGGGGAAATAAAAAAAAAAGCTTCCCTCGTATTCACTTTCCAATTTATTTAAGAAATTATCTAAAATTCAGGCCATGGGGAGAGCAGTCCACGTTTGATCAGACAGCACATGAGGAGCCTGTCCATCTCACTCAAGATGCAAGCACAGCACAGAGAACTGAGCAGCTCAGTGCAGCCACAGGACCTAAGAGCTACTCAGACTACTGTGGGACTGTCCCTGCTCCCAGTATCCAAGTGGAGCAAGGCTGCAGAATGCAGTCCAGGGGCAGCTCCAGTAAGGGGTTCACATGTGCAGTGTTTCAGCAAAGTATGTGATGAAGGTGTGTAGTACTCCTTGAGAAATGTCTGGAGCAGCAGCTGACCCCAAAACTTTTGAAACTGCCTGCAGCAAGCTCTTAGAAGATGCTAAGGGTAGAACCACTCTTCCCCTTTTTTTTTTTTTTTTTTTTCTTTTGTAGAT
>VXBI01007036.1:87313-123388 GCA_013397375.1 Toxostoma redivivum | reverse complement strand
TGCTGTGAAAATCTGCTCATGCCACATACATTTCTCTTCCTTGTGTTATCCCAAACCCCTACAGTCTGATTGAAATCAGGGTCTTCCTCCCCATGCGAACAACAGGGTTTTTATGGGGCTGTGTTGCACTATCTGAGAAAGGTTACTTTACACTGAGGCTCACCAGTGCAAGAATGTTGCTTACCAGTAACCCTCACAATAAAAGAGGAGACACTATGTATCACTATCTCCCCTCATTTGTCCACGTAAGAACTGCTAAAATATCTGAGTGGCTTCATGGCCGGGATCACTTCCCGGTCATCCGAGTTCTAGTTTCACTGAAGATTATCTAAGGCAGAAACACCCACAGCTTTTTCAATGCTGAATTCTCTCCTGTCCAGTGCTCTTCCATGAAGAGATTCCTTTCCTGTGTAACTCAGCCAAGACAAAATCCTGAATATTTCTTCAGATTGCCCCATCTCACACCGACATCCACTGCCACACTCACCTACATCAATCACTCACCCAACTAGAGAGGAATTTAAAACCTGTGGTTCCTTACTGCCTTTTGATCAGTACACACAACAGTACCCATCAATTTAGAGTACAATATCCAGGGTACCAACTCCTGTGGGTGACCAGACAACTCAGAACATCTGCCCATGAATGTATGGATGTTTTGTGTTCTGAAAGCATCAACAAAAACACAGTGCACCTACCCACCGGCCACTGTCAACAGCTCAGCTGCCTACTCCTCCCACCTCCCTTCTGCACCTACCTTGTCCAAAGCAAGTGAGCACTATTCAAAAATCCTCCCTAGATACTGCCTGGCAGAGGGAGAGATTTCAGTCATCATCATCCCTCTGCAAGGGATATATATTTGTTAAGCACATACTGCCTAAATGATTGATACTGATTTCAGGATATGATTTCCTTTGGGTCCTTATTCTGTTTCAGGTTCATTTTGCAGATGGGATACGGGGGAAGGAGCTTGGATCATCCTCTAGAGATATCTGGATGCATCTGTCCTGCATGTCAGCCTCTTGCTGATTGTCCACCCTCCACAATGAAAGGCTGTGGCTACAGATTTATCAGAGCCCAAGAGCCAGCTCAGAGGAATGCCATGCAAATAACAGTTGTATTAGGAAAGTGCCACTGGCTTCATTTTCAAGGTTAAATACAGCAGAACTCAAAACTTCCTATTTTTAACTCAATTTCTCAAGAAAACATGATGCCTGTGTCCCTCTGTGTGCTCATCTCTTTTCACAAACAACTTTTGCCCTCACTTGGACTTTCAGCCAAAGCTGGCTGCATGTGGGATGCGGTAACATTAAGGTCTTACACATTCTGTGAAAGCAATGGCCAGAGAGTACAACACATCTGGGCAGTGCCACCAATGTGGGAAGGGCAAGCACAGTGTGGCTGCATTCACCACATGGCTGGAGCTGGCTGGCTGACAGCTCCTGCCTGGCACTGGGAAACAAGGCACCAGGCTGCAGGAGGGCACTGGAGGGGAGGTAGCCAATGCTGCTGGGAGAAAACAAGGGTTATAGTGTGGAAGTGGGATCACTGAGCTTGGAACAGAGTGGGGTGATCAGGAGGAAGAAGGTTTGAGTATATAGCAACGGACTGGAGATAGGAGAGCAAGGAGAAAGTGAGACTGGGAAAAGGATCTAGAAAAATCTTACATGTCTTTTCCACCCTAAATGGTTCTATGATTTTGTGGAAGAGAAGGGCTGCAGGACACTAATCCATAGGAAATACGGCTTTGTTAGACTCACTGCTCACAGGATAAAAAGTCTGAAAAGGAAAAGAGCTGGTATTTTTCCTGCCATTTCCCCATAATCATGGGGACAGAGGATCAATGCCTTTTAAGTTCTGCTCTGATCTTGCACAGCTGCAATCTGCACAGCATTTTCTGGGATGCAGTTTGCATGAAAAACGTTTTTCTGTAAAAAAGGGTCTTAATTGGGTCTGTGAAGAAAGGTCCCTGTGACCCTCTGCAGTGCTGGTCTGGTCTCAGGCTCACCACAGGCATCCCAGGGCAGGACCAGGCTCTGAAGCTGTACTTTGTTACCACCTGAGCAAACAGTTTCAAAAGATGAGCCTGAAAGACACACATGGGTCAGGGGATGTAAAACAAAGGATAAAGAAATCATTTTTACCTTATAGATCTTGCCCTCTTCAGTACCAACAAGAAACAAATAGTCTATCTTTTTGTGAAAATCAAATGATGTCCCGCTGCCTGTTAACAAAAGAAAGGTCTGTCACATAGAGAATTGGTTCAGCTGGCCAAAACATGCTTCCTGCCTATGGTAAACACACACTGCCTGTGTTTTCAGAAGTGATTTCTTAGCCAGAAGCTCCCAAAAGAAATCAAAGTCACCCCTTCCGCTAAACTTTCCAAGCAGTGTGTGTCCCCAAGACCTGCAATTTGAACAGCTACCCCAGTGATATGTAACAGGGCACTGAAAGAACCAGAAAGGAACTGGAAACCACTTTAGCCTAGGATTAATTTCGGTAAGAGTTGAAATTGCCCGATGCAAACATAAATATTGTAAGGATCTGGCAACCTCCTGTTGAGGAAGAACAGATCTTTTCTGTTTGTTTAATATCCACAAAAATGTAAGTGGTTTCCCATGCATAAAAGAGCCTAGTGATAAAATATCCCATCATACCTTCCTGTGCTCTTTCTACCTTTAATTCAGAATCTAATTAGCAGGCTCACTTCAGTAAAGCCAATAGCAAAGAATGTGATTTGTGAAGAAATTCTCTGCTAGGGACAGAAGGATCCTGTTAATGTCAAAAGCCCTGAATGGTGCAACATTGTGAACTATGTTTAAAACAGGTGTCAACCACAAACAGGATGTGACTCATTGAGATTTTGTGGCTTCTGCTCCTGAGACAGATGCATCATCATCCAAGAAAGCCAGTTCACATGCTGGTGAAAGAAAATTTCAGCAGGGTTCTTGAGCAGAAGACTGGTGAGTGCCGGAGCTACTTGACGCTGTCCCTAACAGCAGGGACACCCACAGCAACCACCAGATGAGAAACAAGAACAAGCAGACAAGGCTCAGAAGCAGAGAGTTACAGAAACTTTCTGCACAGGCAGTCGTCTTAAGCATTATGTCTTTAACAAAATGTAGTTCTCAAAGGAATTTTTACAGTAATTTCAACTCTGTAATACCATCTGCATTTTTAACATTCAAATAGATTGTTAAATATTCAAGACAAGTCTTTGAAAATCCATTTCCCAGTAACACTAACAAATAATCCCAAAGCCCCCAAGAGTTCTGCAGTGTTTTGCTTTAGATGGTTTCTTGCAACCTATGTGGCACTGCAAAGCTTCCCACAGACTGTTCAGCAGCTACTAGCCTAGAAACACAGCAATTCTTAAAAGCAGAGCAGGGCCATCCTCCAAACAGAGGTCCCACCTTCTCAGCCAAAAGCAGGTGTAGAAGGATGATAAGAGGATTCCTCAAGGACTTCCTTGTGTTATTCAGGACCTCCAGAGCTGACTCATCCCATCCTGTCTCAAACGCAGGACGATCAGGATGAGTGGATTCAGTCTAGAAGGACTGCACTGACTCTACTTTGTATGGAGGAAGCCTAACATAGCAGCTTAGAATAGATGCTGTGTTTTTACAGAGCCTAAACTCAATGAGACATATCCCAAAGCTGGCTGGGTGAACTGTGCACCCAGGAAAAGGCAGAGGTTGCTTTTCACCTTGATTTTGCCAGTCCAGATCAATGTCTGACAGTAAGAACAAAACTGAGTTTTGACATAAACGGGTTTGTGCTTTATCCACACAGAGATAGCACAGTAAAATGGACATTTCTTGCATTAATGTTCAATTCATCCTTTTATGCAAGTAAAGGCAATATGTAACCAGCAAAACTTGACTCAGTGGCCATTGCTCCAGCCAGACTTTGCCCTACTGCATGATGAAAGCAAGGAGGCATAACCCTCCTTTAGCTTCTTTCCATCTCAACACCCTGTTCCCAATTTAATTTCCCAGAATGACTGATTAGAGGGTTTGTGTCAGCAATTAATCAGCATGGCAAGGACTTGGGCTCTTACCAAGCATTTGCAGCTGCAGCCCCTCTGGCCCCTGCATCGTTGTTCCATCTGCTGACAGCTTGATGACATCCATGTGAACTAGCTCATTCTGCAGGCAGAGGAGATTCCACATGAATAGCATGCTTTGCAACAACAATACAGAGACATTCAGTACTTTGAAATGGCAAATTTTATGAAGGAATTTTAAAAAGCTGCCCAGAAGTTGCTTAATGTTTCACATTTGGCAGCTTGCTAACATGGTGCTTTCCATAAAACCTTCAGGAAACTGATACTTTGGTGCACTGGAACTGAGAGTCGCTGGTACATTATCTCAACACGTGCACTTGACCTGGAAAATTTTCAGTTTCTGGGTCAGTGTTTTTTAGTGAAAGTTGGCACAGTCAGCTTAAATCGTAGTGTTTAGTTAAACCACCCTTTGTGGTTTAAGATGGATATTTCATATTCTTGTGGAGCTAACTAAAGCCCCACATTAATGAATAGTAACTTATCATCTTGCCAGCTCCTGCTTCGAACATTTTCTTGTTATTCCCAGAGCAGCCTCAGTTCAAAATACTCTCAACTTCATGGGCTCTGAGATTCCAGTAACATCTAGCAAGCAGTTTGCTCCGAGGAAAACTGCCCCATGTTTCTGTTCTCAGCAGAGTTCTAAAGAACTCTCGTGACACTGCTATGCAAGGTGGTGAACACGGGGCCAAAAGGTTGTGTCCAAAAAGTTTACAGTTGAGGTGGGAGACAAAAGACAGATGCAAATAGACACAGTGTAGGCAAGTATAAAAAAAACTACCAGAGGGAAAGATGTATTCTGACTAGCTTTGGGAGTTGAAATACCACTGCAGAATGGAGTCAGTTGTAACAATAAGAACACTCTGGGGCTCCAGAGGTCTCTTCCAACCCCAACCATTCTGTGATTCTCTGATTATGTGACAAAAAGAACAAACAACTAATTATTAGTGAGTAGTATGAGCTGTGGACTGGATGGTATAATCTGCAAATATCCCATTGAAGTGCTGTGGGAACAAAACATAACTTCTTATTTCAGTGAATTAAGTTGTAGTTCAAGCTACTCTTAGCCCAGAGCAGGACTGAGGCACAAAAAGAGATTCTGCTTGGCAAAGTCAACCACAGGAATTTCCACACTGGGGAATGTGGGAAAAGATCTTATGGGCACCTGTTCAGTACTGCAGTTGAGAGGGGACAATGTTCTATAAGGCATCTTTATCATACTCTGGGGGTACAAAGTTGCAGAAGATTAAACAAAGGTCAAAATCCCATAAAGTCATCTTCTTCTCACTAATTCTCACTGCTGCACACCCACATGCACTGGCCTATTGATGGCAGTAAATTGTTCTCTGAGAGAGCAGCAAGAAGCAGGACAGACTCCTGCAGAGTCTGCAGAACCTGAGCAGCTCTTACAGCACACTGGTTACAAATCTAAATCAGTGGGTAAAGGCAGGAGTGATGCTAAGAAAGAGGCCACACATGCTGTTGTACATAACCTGAAAGAGAGTGCCCAGAGTAATCAGGAGCAGAGCATATTCTACTGCACATCCAAATAGGAGTGGTGCTGGGCTGTTGGGAGTGCAGACAGTACAAACCAAGCAGGCACTCACCCCTACTCAGGCTCCCAGGTGTGCCTGCTCTCCAGAGAGCATGTGCCCTGCATAAGTCTGAAGAGCAGCTTTGGAGCTGTCTGCAGCTGGTTATGTTGATAAACCCAGAGTGACACACGTGTGATCTGTGCAGGCCCAGAAATGTGCTAGCACACTATCTGTGTGCTCTGGTAGAAAGGCAAACCTCAAGAGAATTTTCTAAACACACACTTTTCTGCAGCCTTCCTCTCAAGATTTCTCTCAGCACCTTCACCTGGCAGAAGCCCCTATGGACAGTTTCTACAGGCCCCTCTCCTTCATAAATGACCCTGCTTGTGCAGACTCCTCTGCTGTGCTGGTTTTATCTTGTACCCAGCTTCACAGCATAAAAAACACTTTTGTTCCTGAGGCTCTTTGTCACCAGAGCCATTCACATATTCCTCTGGGTAAACAGCCTGCTGACAATTTGGTCTTCCAGGAATATTGAGGAATAATATGTTGCTTCAGCCTAATAATTGCAGAGCACTTTGCAAGCATTAGTGAATCAGGCCTTACAGCTGCTGTTTTCCCTAGTTCTTACTGGCCTTAAGTGATGAAGCAGGCCCAGTGCTGTTCAGTAATTTAGCTGTAGATCATACAGGGGGGTGAACTATGACTACTAATCAAACCTGGGATTGCTGAGCATCAGCCTGAGAGGCAATGCCATGTTGCATCCCAAACAATTCTTTGAAATGGCTGTGACATTTCTCCTTTTTGATAGGCAATGTGTGCATCCAAGATGGGGGCATAGAATCATTCAGCAGCAGAAGTCCTGCATCCTTCCTTGATGTTTCACACCTTTATGAGGACCCAAGGTCAAGTCAAGACAGTACACAAACTCATGTGCTTTTTCATGAAATTTGTCCAAAGTGATTGTGCCCCTTTCTAACAGAGACAACCATTACGGTCAAAGCAGATCAACTGCCCCTGGCTAATTCTTCTATCCAAATTTTGAAAGTGGTTTCCCAAATATTCAGCTGGAAGAAAGAATGAAATTATTTACTTTGTGATCACAGCTTTGGAAGTGTCAAACAGCCACCAGTGTTTGAAGAAGCTTTATTTCTGCATAGTTCTGTCAAAATGATTAACGAAGCACTCTTTCATTTATTCCCTCTTTGCACCATGGTTTTATAGAACATAAAACATCTGGAGTATCTTCAGTTTTACCCTAAATGAAACCCAGAAAAAGTTCTTGTGAAACTGGAATTCAAGCAGATTGTCCATTTTTCCTCTCTGGATAAAAACCTCACAGATGATAACAAAACATTCTTTCCATCCTGTGTCTTGTTTTCTCTGTTGAATATCTGTCCCCCTCAAAAAATGGCCAAAGCAGACGGCATCTAAAATGTTGCTGCTGACCACCCCGCCTACTAAGTAAATACCAGTTCTGGCAATTTCAGAGGTAATTTCATCTAAAAAAAAATCTTAAAATAGTCTTTTCACATGGGTGAGGCCAAATTCATTACAGTAATGCAAGGAAGAAGTAGAAATGACAATGTGCTAAGTGGATACAGATCTTAAAAGTCACACCAAGGATACTTAGAAAGAAATATCTATGTGTTCAAGGCACAGCAAAAACATAGATTATGATGTGGAAACAGTTAAGCACTGGTGCAAAAGAGCCTCTGCTTGGTGAGCTGCTATCAGAATCCATCTGCAGACTCTTAGGTTGTCCCAGTTGTGTCATCTCTCTGAAGTAAGAGACTTCTGCCAGTGTTCCTGCCTCCTAAGGGGGCCATGCTGAGTTACTCAGTTACTGGGGCTCAGTTGGCAAGTGTACCCTGCCAAATCACCTCAGCTGGATGTGTCTGGCTGCGGGCATGTACTGCTCACTTCAACAAAAATCTTTTGGGCATTCTTATTTAGGGGATAACACAGGAGCTGAGAGCTGGATCTATCCCTGTCTAGGAAGCTCTTTTGGGAGAACGACTTGGGAGGCACTTGTAGAAGGGATTTTTGATTCTGAAGCTACATGTATGAACCTGAAAAAGTCTATAAAAAATAACTTCAAAATCTGTGCCGTCTGCCTGTACTTACACTCTTCTTTAGGAAATGCTCCTGTTCTTGACCTGGACATGGGGCTAAGATTTACAAATAGGGCTAGAAATTAATCCCTGCCATGGCATGAAGGCCTGAAAACTTCAGAACAGGCAAACCTTGCTATAACAGATTGAAAAATGAGCATCTTAGGATGTAAAGAAATGTCTTCTTTTGTTGGGGAATAATGGGACAGCTGCTTCAAATTCATATTTAGGGCAATGCAATTATTTTTTAGCAAGAGATTTGAAATTTTCCAGTGTAAAATGAAGTAGCCAGCAGAAAAACCCACACATTTGGATTCAGAGACATGAATCTAAGGGTCATTTTGGGACATTAATTCTAGGTTTCTATCAAAACATTTCAACATACTCCAAAAGGAAGAGTGAACTAGTTTGCAGGCTACGCAAACTAGTTTTAAGAAGTTGTATTGGATGTGAGTTGGCAGGGAGAAACCCGCTGCCATCCCACTGCAAATGCAAACTTACTCTGTACTACTCACTCTGTCCCACATGGGGAGAAATTTAAATTGGCCCTCTCCCAGTCCAAATTGAAATCTGTAGGGGAACATTTTTGGGATGAGAATCTGGAAGCTGTGGAATAAAGCAGAGTATTTTGTTCTGTGTCTAGTTGACCCTTCTGGGACAAAGAAAGTGTGAGAACAAGGACCAGGCTTTAATTCCTGCTGCTGCCAAGAGGGAAAATGATCTCTCATTTTCAGGCCCATGGGGTGCAACAGGTGCAGGCAAGATGAAGGTTAGGTCTTGACAATGAGTAGGCTGACCCTGCTTCATTTCAGAGTTTAACTTGGAGCCCCAGATCCAGCTGTGACTGCATGAGCTGCTATTGCTAACATTTCTTTTCAAACCTGGCTCATTAGAAATAAAAATAATACTAATGAAACACCAAACTTTTGAGGCAATTGGTTATAATTTGACTGGAAAAAGAAATTGCTACCTACTGTTTACCTTAACTAAAGTCCACGAAACAATCCGCCCATCCGAAGAGACAGAGAAGAAGTTGGAATTGTTGTCCATGTCATCCTTCTGCCACTTGACCTTAAAAGAAGAAACAAGAAGACAGTCCCAGTCAGCACAGGGCATTCAGTATTAGCAGGATAGAGTCCCATGACCTCAGCAAGGTCTTCTGAAATCCTTCCTAAAGAGCAGCTGGTTTGCACTCCAGAGGCTTGCTAGTGTGAACATTTATTATCTCCACCAGCAGTTTTAGAATTGTCCCAAGCACACCGGTCAGCCACTTTCCTGCAGGATGCTCCAGCAAGGGAGTAAAGCCCCTCACCTGGAAACTCTGCTCCTATCCATGGCCACTGGAGCACTGTCATCAAGGATGGGCCTTGTGAGGTGGCTGAGCTATGCAGCAGACCTCTACACTGTGGCACAACACCATCCCAGAGATCCCTAAGACATCTCCAAACACCACCAGTGGTGCCACACAAAGGTCCCCCAAAGCACTAGCCTTACCTTTCACATTTGACTAATTACATTTCTCTGAGTGCAGTGCCATATGGCTACCCTTCAGCCAGACAACCTCAAATCAGCTTTCTGCCCCTATATGGGGTGCAGGCAAGACCTGCAAGCAACATGTGACAAGGGTCCTTGGGGCACTTCTGCTTTAGGAAGATGAAAACTTCTCCACTAAAATTGAAATCTTCCCTATACCTTCAGGTCTGCATCTGTCTGCCTGGTAAGGAGATTTGCCTTTTGACTGTGACAGCTCAGCAGGAGAGATTAGAACTCAGATAAATGGCTTACAGTTTAGAAGAGACATTTCAGTTAGACCAAAAGCATTAAGAACACTCGATTTTCAGATCTGGGAATTCAATCAGACTGAAGTGAAAAGAATGACTTGTCACTGGGTCTGTCAGCACACACTCTTGTTGGCATCTGTCAGATTAGGATGGGGACAAGCATTTTAGAAGGTTCTGAGAAGCTTTTCAAAGGTATAGCTGCTCCTGTCCAAGCAGTGGAGCAGATAAAGCTCCCTAAACATCATCCCATAAACATGATAAATGGGTTTGATCACCACAGAGCTTACCAAATACTCTATCCATGACCACTTATATAACTCATACCTAGTCCAGAAAACAAATAGCATTCTCAATATTTTAATTACACAGATTGCATATTCCTGTGACAGGTCCTTGGGAAAAACTGTTAATTCTCTTTTGTAAAATTGTTTATACTGTGAAATTCTGTGGAGCATGAAAATTAAGCAAGAGACTCAGCAAAGAGTAGTTAACCCTCCATTGAACATATTTACTTCCTTTTCTGAGGAAGGAAAAATAGAATGTAAAAGGAACTCATCTGAGAATACCTCAAAATACCAGTTTCATGCCTATAAGACACAATTGAAGAGCCTTGAGTGGCATATGCCTTTGAATATACGTGCATAGGTGAAATTTTAAGTCTCTATGTGGAACTGCTTCTGCTATCTGGCATTAAACAAATGGTGTAATTCAAAATGACCCAGAATAAAATGATACATGATTAAAAAGCAGGTTCAACAGAACAGTGATTGCCAAGGCTGACCCATTGTGGACAAAATGTGCTGGGTATAACTATTCCAAGAACATCTCCCTGCAATCATGAGCTACTGCTGACACTGATAGTCACCAGCAGCTGCTTCCAATGAAGGAGCTGGTGTACTGAGGAGTTTTAATTCAAGGTGAGAAATGCAGAGCTCGGGGACACTTGTTACAAAAACACGTCCAATATGCCTCATGCTGGGCACAGAAAAAGGGTCATATTTTGAATCAAAGGATTTTTAAAACATCACTCTAAAATGGTCTGACACTAAGATGCTTTTTTTTTTGTATGTCCAACACATTTCTCTTTTAACTCATGTTCCTTCTCTCCAGCTTGCTTTCCCAAACATTTGTGAAAAACTTTGCAGACCATCACACCAGTGGCAAATATGTGGATGAAGGTTTAGCAGCTGTAGTCCATCCCCATCACTCTCTCCAGACACAACTTCTGAGTCCTGACGTCTACACTAACACAGAGTGTTGCAAGAACCTCATCTGGAGGTGACCAAACAGCATAAGAGCTATCATGAGCTCATGGGGGATTTTCCCAAGCTAATTCCTTTCAGCACTCCCAAAGCAAAGAGCTTTACCCCAGGGTTTGCCCACCCCAAATACCCTCTCTCTGACGCAGATCTACTCAAGTTTTCTACTATTAGTTAGGTGTCACAGCTCTTCACACATTACATGGACAGGTGGGGCCACCAGCCCCAAAAATCAAGTAGGCTGATTTGCTTGGGGTACCCTTGCTCCTCTATTCAAAGCAGTCAACAGTACTTGAATTAGGTACTTTTTGTAGACAGCTTGAAAAACAGCCTCTCAGAGACACCAGGCTCTGCCCTCAGATGACTATTAGCAGCTCTCAGTGATGGTAGCTTGAATTTCAGAAAACAGAAATTGGCACTTAATACTTTCAATTTTCCTTCAACACCTCTGACACCTTAATCGTGTTTGTGATCTTTTTCCTCCTGATCTCTGAATCCCATAAATGCTTATTAGAGTAATTAGCCCTCATGATACTGCAATCAAATTGGGCATCTGCTCAGAACTGGCCTTTTCTCTGCTCCCAGAGGCTTGTCAACATGGCACAACTGTCATTAGCAGTATCTGTGCTGTGACGGGTGGAGCATTTAAGGAGAGAACCAAGGAACTGTCTGCACAGTGGCAAGAAGTTAATCATTCCCTTGAAGCATGTGATAATCAGCCAAGGATTTTGGCTGTGTGAAACTATTTAGAGCAAGAGTTCAACTATAATACAGAGTAAAGAAAAGCATTAAAAAGAAAAGTGTGTGTAAACAGCAGAGAGGAGACAAGCAAATAAAAAGCAGCAAGCATTTTCTGTCCCTGTTCATGATGGGAACTGTAACAAAAGCAAGCCATTTTTTCAGTGATCTTTAACCTGACTCTTTTTGCAGTGCAAAATTAGTGTGTGAAACTCCTTGCCGTAAGAACAGCCTACCACTTTTTCTTTTGATTTCTTAAGGCTCGTTTATTTATAAAGAAGTTGAGACTATTCAAAACTTTATTTAATATACAGAAATATAAATATTAAGACCTCATGTTCATTACTATGTACAGCAGTTAGCAGGGTGATAATCCATTAATTTCTAGCAAGAGAATACTATCATTTTTATCTGTGGCAGCTGGTAATGGCTCCTGTCCAGCAGGAGATTAGACAATTTATCCAATCTGATTTGAAAACGCCCATGTTTCTGATGTCATTCCTATGAAATAAATAATGCTTGATCCATTTTCACAAGACACAGGCTGTTAGTCACTTGCACTGACACAATACAATTGGTCAAAATCACCCTGGCCAGGAGATTGGAGTGTGGTGCAGGCACCAGCTATTGCAATCACAGATCTGTGTTTGGCCCTTGGCTTGCCAAAATTCAAGTATGGGGTGTCACATACAACACACATACATTAACTGATGAGCAAGTCCTTCTCTTTCTTTTCCTATAATTATCCTTCAAGGAGTCCTTTGTCAGCATTGCAGTACCACAGCCCTGCTGATACCTGCCTTAAGTGAAATAAGGCAGATTTTTTGTATTCAGGACCTGTAAAAAAACTAATAAAATCTGCACCAGCTAGAGAAGAGGAAAAACAAAGGCATTATCAAATCCCCCCACCTCAGGTCACCCTTACATGAACTGGCCAAGTAAGACACTCAGATGACTTTGGGCTGCTGAGGAAGGTCCATGCTATTTTGACCTGGGGACAAATTCCTTCCAGTGCCAATCTGGCTATCAGTAGACTCCTAGGCAAAGCCATGACAACAATGCAGGGTTTGGAAGGACCCAAAAACATATATATTCTCTTCTGAGGCAGAATCAGACTCTCCCCTGCCATTGGTGACAATTCACATAGGTTGCTCTCACAAGTCTCCAACAATAGGCACTCAACAACCTCCCTGTAGATACATCTGTGTTTAATTGCCTTACACAGAAGATTTCCTTTACCAAGAGTCAAGCCAATTACTCCTTACCATCTCCCCAGTGGATGCAAAGAACAGTTTATTTCCCTTTTTGTAACAGTCTTCAAAAGGGCAAGAAAAGTTTGTGCCACTGTTACTTTCTCTTCCTCCCTCACTCAAACTCAAATCAATTGCCTCAACTGTAGCTTCCAGGTCCTGTCTTCAGGACCCAAGCCTTCAACACTCCTGTTCTTCCTCTTCAGCCTGGTTCTGCAGCTGCGAACAATGGTACAAGACTACCCTGAGGCAGGAGTTACAACCTCCTCTCTCTTACAGCCTTGCTAATTAATTAGAATGACACATATCTTTGTGTAACAGTATTGCATTGCTGATCACTGGTGGTGATCTGCTATGCTTCCCCTTGGGCACCCTGCTGCCTAACCAGGCATCTCTTACTTTGTATCTGTGCATTTAATTTCCCCTCTCTAAATGCAGTATTTGCTCTTGTCTTTATTGAATTTCATCACATTGATTTTGGGCCTTTCTTCCAATTTATCAAGATAATTTTGAACATAATCATGTCCTGCAAAGTGCCTTGTCCTCCCAGGGGGGCTTCCCTATTCTGTAATTTGAGTTGTTAATGAATGTATTGATCAAAAAAACACCAGAAGTGATAGCTCACTTGCTGGAGAGTCTCACTCGAAGCACCTTCAGAGTCTGACAATGAGCTCCGTATAACTGCTCTTTGAGCACGCTGCCTGAGCCACCTGAGCAGGCTCTTTATGGCAATTTTGCCTAATTCATGTTTCTCTGCTTTGGTTATACATATGCCACTGTGTAAGCCCAGATCAAAAGCTTTAGTCAAGTCAAGATGGATTGAGATGATAACCTTGACTGCCTCTCCCTTATTCATGAGGCCCATTTCTCTGGACAAAAAAGGAAAAGATACTGGCTTGCTAATATATTCTGGACAAATCTATGTCAGCTTCTCTGAATCACCTTATTAGCTAGACATTTAACAGTAGTGTTGCCATTTATTCAAGTGCTTTTCCAGTCTTTGAAATTGGTCTGACTGGTCAGTAATTCTCTGGGTCAAATCCTATAATGTTCCTCCAGACATTTTTCCACTCCTTCCGGCCCTTTGAGACCTTTCCTCCTTTTCCTGGCAATGCTTGTGCTGCAGGCCAGTGTGCAGCCTGATGCACTGCACTTTTCCATCCCCTGTAGCTGGCTTTGGATTCCTCTAGTTGGGTGAATTGTCCAGACACTGTTTTCTGCGCTCTGGTACTCTCTCTGTGCAGCTTCCCCTCTTGCATTTAAGGACAGGCCTTTTGAAGAAAGAACCTGCAGATACTTTTCTGCCAGACATTGGCTCTGCAGCATCACTGAAAAGTGTGTGGAGACTGATGACAGTCTATCTATGACTATCATATTTCAGTCTGTCCCTGTCACAAGTACACAAATGAGTGTGAGTCCACAGGTGACAGTGGAGTGGTGCTTCCCTTCATCCGTTCCACAGAGCACATCCCAACCCTGCCTCTGAGTCAAGGTACTTACTCAGCTCAGGTGCTGTAAAGGGCTTGCACATAAAGCCCAGCCTCTGCCTAAAACACAGGACAGATGTAGCCCAAAAGCTCTCAGAAGTGCATGTAATGGCCTGAAATTGGTTTGATTATTTCTTTAAATACTACAGGGTGTGTTTAATCTGATCTTGCTGATGATCAAGAACTTATCTAAATATTCTTTAATATGCTCTTTCCTTATTCTGTGCTTTTTTCCTCTTGTTACATTAAGCAGACAGTCTCAGACACTCACTGAAAGATTAAACAATACAGCATCAAATATTTCATCCTTATTCATACCACTCAGTAGTAGCTGAAAGCTTGCTTTAGTAATAAGTCTATAATTTCATTCCTTTAACTACTTATACGCTTCCCAAATATATTCCTTTTTCCTTTTATGACCCAGGATAACCACAGCTCACTTAACACATTCAGTTCTTTTTAATAACTTGTTTTTATGCTTTTCCCTAGTACTCAGCTTTAGACTTGGCTTTGTTTCTGTGCCTCAAGCATTTCTTTGTAAGTCATTGTTGAGCTGCAGATATAGCTGTACAGGTCCTCTCAAAGACTGCCATTCTGCCCAACCCAGCAGCTCAGGATTTCATGCATCTGTCTCCTTAGCTGAAGAGAGCCACAGACTTATAGAAGTCCACGTGTGCATCACAGAAGCACAAGTGCTTCCCACCCTGCTGTGCTCTGCCAGCCACCCTCTTTTGCCTATACCTTGGCCAGACAAGATAAGCAGTGGGATTTGGACCCTTCTCCTTATATTCACACTGGCTAAAGACTTTTACTCCAGGCTTCCCACTGGCAAACATCTGCTCCTTGACCAAGAGAATGAGCCTCAGTTCTCTCTTGCTGTGCCTGACCTGGCAGCCAAGCACAAATACAAACTTGCTGTCCAAACCACATTTCCTCTGTCAGTATGCATAAGCCTGGGCCAAAGCAAAGTGCCAGAAGAGCTCTGGGGCTCTCTCGAGGTGGACAAGCTGAACATGTGCTGTGATTTAGCAAGAGCACAAATTCTCATGGATGTAGTTTGGCTGCATCTGTTGCAAAATGGCCCAGCTCACCAGCTGGCAGATGAACACTGTATGGATTCTTGCAGAGATAGACCAAACTCCAACCAGGAACACTCATCTAAACCTGGGCACATTAGTTCAACTGTGGGCATCTTTGATCTGTGTAGTGGACACTCTCCATTTCACAGCTAGCCTGCCTTTTAGTCTGCCTCAGCATCATGCTGAGGACTCATGCTGAAGTGCTGATCTACAATAAATTGCTCCACATCTTCCAAAGCCAGTTTGATTTCCCCTGTGCTCTGGTGCAAATATTCTCCTGGACTACCTTACAGCAGCCTCTGATCTGAACTAAGAAGCAGTTCTATTTCTTCACTCTGTCTCCCTCAAATGTGTTTCTTGTTGGTTCCTGACAGCAACTTTCAGCATAACAGCATCCAGAAACATCAAGTCATTACCAGCAAAGCAGAAATCTTTCACTTTCTTTTCCTGTCAATGACAAATCACAATTTTTTGTTCATTCTCCTCTCTGGGTCAGTTATCTATGCTGTTTGCCAAGGGATCTCTGGGTGAGAAAGTCTGCTTCTGTACTCAGCATATCCAGAGTCCACTGACTTTTTGTTTTGCTGGAGCAAACAGTTTGTCCCTCCTTGCTGCTGAGACAAAGCAGTGCATCTACAACAAAATTCCCAAATGTCCTCCATCAAGGACATTTCCAGATATTCTGCATTTGTTGTTTATCATGCCTGACACAGTAAGTGGACTTTGACACCTCTCACAGGATGCTCTGCCAGCTACCACAAGTGAAGCCAAGGCCAGGCACCTTGAGGAGTGTAAGCAAAATGCAAGGCTGCTCTCCTGCAATCAGTCACAAGAGACACCCCAAAATTAATCACTTGGCCATCTAGAAAGTACAAAGAACTTAATTCATAAGCAAAGTAACTCCAGCATCGGTTTTTATATATATCAAGAGACAGGAAGAGCAAGGTTTAGAGGTGAGGAACAGTGCAGAGTCTGGAGCCCCCTCCCAGTGCCAATTCGGACAGCAGTACAAGTCATCCTATGCAGAAGTGGGAGGAAGACAGAAAACTTCATTCCTCCATGGTTATTCCAAATAACCATGGTTATTTGGGATAAAAGCAAAAACTGAGCTTAGTCCAGATGACTCATTTTGACTCAAGGCAGTAATAAAGATTTTAAAGGACTGTGATAACTAAGTGCAGCCTGGTTAAAGGTCAAAGCAGTCCAGTCAGAATCTTTGGTTAAGCCTATACTTGGTGAACAAAGAGCTCCTGGGTCCTGCTTGCACTCGAAGCATATGATATGACTGTGGAGAAGATTTAGCTATGCTCTGGTTATCTGTAGGTGTAGACATCCTGCCAGAGGCAGATGTGGGCAGGCGGGCAGGCAGGCAGGCAGGCAGGCAGGCAGGCAGGCAGGAACTTTAGTATTCCCAGCTGGTCCTTCAGTGGGGGGCCCAAGAACCATGGAATAACCAGAATGCTCATGCTGGAGCCAGCATGGCAGGGTACAGCATAAAGGGCTCCTGACCTCTGACACACACTGGGCAAAAGAGATTGCTGGTCTCTACTTGCACTTTTTGCCATTCCTATCTATTTCCTGGGAAACAGACAGCATTTCTGCTGTGGAAACCCTGCTGTGAAAGCATAGTCCCTGTCCACATCTGAACCCCTGGGCTCTAGAAAAATGCTGGTATAAACATAGTGAATCAAGCCACAACAAAAGAGGAGAAGCCATCCCAGAGATGAAGAATCAGGCCTGCCATATGGTGAGAGCCGGGCTGTCACTGTCACATGTGAGAGTCTTTGCATATCCAGGAACTTCATGGTAAAAAGAGTCCATGAGTTGGGGGATACCTCTCTGCCACTGCCTTAGATACCTTCATTGGGCGGATGTTGGAGACTCTTTTAAGGCAAAAAAGACTTTTCAGGCCAGGAGGCTAATGCCTGCATGAGGGCAAAATCAGGCATCCCAGAAAGCCTCATCTGAGCCTCTTCCTCCTAGAATCCATTTATTGTTTAAAGGAAGGCAAGTCCCACATTGAACTACAAGTAAAACAGAAGCATTATGGCTGTCCTTCTTTCAGTGACATATAAAAAACTGTAACTAGAAATTCAAGAAAACTAACTCTAAGGAGCATAGGCAGATGTATCTGACTCTGTAAAGCCTGATGAAACTCCATCTAGGGTACTTAAGGGAGCAGCTGAAGCAATCTCTGAATTTCATAGCAATTAGCCATGAAAACTAGAAGAGAGGAGAGGTCCTGGGGGACAAGAACAGGGCAAAAATGCCCCCAGGAAACACAAAACAAACCTGCCTTGAAGGATAGGTTAAAGGGCAGGGGATGAGTCAGCCTAATGCTGAACTTTGAGAGCTGGAACAAAGTATTAAGTCATTTGTACATATGTACAGGATAAGAAAATAAGAATCAGTGAATATGGTCTCCTCAAAAAAAGACCTTGTCAAAGAGAATTTATTTTCTTCCTTTTCAGAGTAGCAAGTCTAAAAGAAAAGTAGATTTGTTATCTCTAATTTTGTAAGGCTTTCGGCATACTTTCTGTGATGTCTTCAGAAAAAGATAAGGAATTACTGTGAAGTGGATGAGTGCCTGAAAATGAATTCCCAAGAGCTTAGACAGCGATTTTTTGACCAGATGGGAGAACATTTCTAGATGGTTCTCACAAGGGACTATCCCTGATTCTTTTATCTTTATTTAGCTTTATTCTTTTGATTTTGTCTAGCCTCTGCTCTCGATAGCCTCTCCAAGGCATCAGGCTCAGTTCTATACAATATTTTCATTAGTAAGTTGTATATCGGATTGCAAAATACACAGAGCATTTGCAGATGGTGTAGTTGAAAGACATTGAATTCCATTAGGATAAGGACTCAAAGTTATCTTGAAAAACCAGAAGAGTAATCTTAAAATGATATGATGAAATGTGATATAGACAAGGGCAGAGGAAGAAGAAAACTTTAGAAGTCTAGAAATTAGGGAAATTCTGGCTAAGTGACAGTAGTGCAGAAAAGCATCAGTGGCTGATGAGGGAATCAGCTAAGTGATACCTCTGGAGTAGCACCGAAATATTTTCATATGCATTAAGAAGTGTGTACCATGTAAGACACAGGAGGCAATCACTCTGTTAGTACCAGTGAAGACAGCTAGACTGCTCAGTCTCATTTTGAAGAGAACACTTCAAGAATGATAATACAACATCTGTGAAGGCATGATGGGAAGAGGAAGACACTCTCAAGGCCTCTGCCACTTCTCATTTCTGTGGTTCACAAACAGTTTCCCAGTTCCAGAAAGGAAGGTTGTTTTATTTTAAATTCAGTCTCACCTCTCACATTTTTACTGTGCGTCACGTTCAATCATACTGTGACTGCTTTGTTCACTGCAATAGATGAAACTGTTTTGTATAGCAAACAAGTCTTTCCAGTATGAGTAAAAGCTGATGAGGAGAGATAAATGAAAATTACTCGTTACTTAAAAATAAATCCATTGAAAAATGTTCCTATCTTAAAATCCGGGTTTCCTTTTAAATGCAAATGTTTCAGCAATGACAGGAATCTGCAGATAAGGGATCTGCTAAGCAAAGGACAGTTCTCAGTGCTGTTCAGTCTTTTGTAGAAAAATCTGTCAACATTTTACCATTAAATCATGCAACAAAACCAGAATGGATCAGTTCCATTTGCTTAGGAAGTAAACTCGCCTCCATGACAGGAGCCATTGAAGAGTTAAGGTCTGTAAGTTGTAACTCCTTCTAAGGTGAGTCAGTAATACTTAAATATTTAGCTGTAGTGTTTGCCTTAGAGAGGAAACGGTTTAGACACCTGATTAATTTCAAAGTGTTCAAAGATTCCAACGTCTTTCAGTCAGTTTGGGCTTCCTGCATTTCTCTTACATCTTTAATGAGCAATTCTGACCTAAAGGACTCCCTACCATCCTCTCTGTAGCACAGGCAGGGATTTACTCAGATGGCTCCTTACTTTACCCAGTGTATGTTTGTGATAATGAACATGGCAGTTAGGAGAGTCAGGGTGGCTGACAGGTTTGGAAGGAAACAGTAAATACGTACTGAAACAAAGTCAGGTGCTTCATCTAAAAAGAAATCAGGCAGCAACGAAGGCAGCTAGCTTGGCAGGATCATATGTCACCAAGGAAAGATGCAGGAGGAAGAATTCATTCAGAATACCTCTGATAATGAAAAGCATCTCAAAACCCCCTGGAACAGAAGACACAGCCCAGCACTGCCCGAATGCTCCAGGAGCAGGCCTCAGCTCCAGGCTGTCATGCACCTGCATCATAGGTGTGAGGCTGGATGACAACTTTATTTATGGGTACCACCAAATACTGGGCTTATCTGGTGGAATGTAGTTTTTCTGGCTACAGGCAATACCAGGAACTTCCCATCTAATAATTTTGCAAATTATTTCTCTTCTTCTAGCAGCATATGGCTACTTACAAGTTTTACTATAAGCATTCTCAGGGTTTTCTCCTCCAAAGTCCTTGAAAACTTCCTGATAGCTGAGGGGAAAAAAACTAGATGAGCTCAACAGCAATGAGGAAACACTCTAAGATAAAGTCCCATATCATATTTAGTCCCATAAAAACTCCTACACTGCTCTCCTACACCTAGATCAAGTGCCCTCCACCTTGATGGGATCTTCCTGAGATCCAGAGGACCTCCATCTCTTTAGCATAAATGAACTCAATGGTGCAAGGTCAGCCAAGAGGAGCAAGAAATCAAGCCTACTCATCAGACCATCCACAAATTTGGGGTACAGAAAAAGGGTAGCAAAACCTTTCCTGCTAAAGAGCACATGTGGTGGTAGTGGGAGGGATTCAGCAGTAAGCAGAGAGCATGGACATAGGAGTGCCACTGAAGCAGGGCAAAGGCCCAGCCTGAGGCTTGTGCACCACTCATGCTTCAGAGACTCAGATTTATCTGAAGGAAGCAGAGCTCAGTTATAAATAGCACTGGATAAGGCTGGCCCTACTTTCAGTTTGTTTTTTTCCAGCTGAGATTTGGATGCTCTGCTTTGTACAGTGTTTCATCAGGAACCTGTGTGCTTGTTCCGTTCACAGCACTGACCAGTGAATTTATTAGGCTGGCATGTTAACAGACGAGGAGGGAGGAACCAGACATTAGACTATCACCTGTTTGTCCTGTCTGTGTTCACGTTAGACACAGCATGCAGCTGAGCAACACATGCCAGAGGCCAACAAAGCTCAGGGGTATTCACCAGTTGCAATTCACAGCTCTTGGTTTCAGTTCTGACTGTGCTCATGGTGCAAGATTCTCAACTTACAATAGACAAAATATGAAGTTCCTCACTCTGTGTGCAGGAAAAGCAGACACACAGGGCAGGCAATTTCACATCCAAACCCCCAAGCTGCCTGATGTTGCTACATCAGAGAGAGTCTGCAATATGCCTGACAGAAGTCCACAGGATCACATGGAATTGCAGCAGGGATGGAGAGAGACTCTCCTGGGCCCTGCTGGATGCTGAGAGCCCTGGACACCACATCGAGCTGTGGCAGCTCATTGTGGCTCTCAGGGTGAGAGAAGGGTAGGAGTCATGGCCAGCCCCAGCTCCCTGTATCTTGCTATCAGTGTGACCTTGCCTGCACCATCCTTGTCTCTAACTCTGCCATTATCATTCTCTTACTTTCATTTCATCCTCTTCAGAGCAGCATTCTGTTGTTTCATAGGCTGTACAAGAGCCATTAAGACCCATCAGTGTGTTTATATATACACTATAAAGCAGCAGAACAGAATTTAAAGATCCAAACAACCAAACAAATGCACTACAACTTCCCTGATATTTTAAACATCAGGATAACATCATCCAACATCTCAAGGCTTGAAGGGACTTTTAAGTTTTATAAGTGACATTTTCTTCACAAATTAGCCCCAGTGAAACTAACAGGCAAAGAAAGTTTCTTGTATTTTGCAGGTGACATCAGAATCAACCTGAAAACCCACAGAAGGATGGTTTGGATCTTAAGTAAGTGGGTAAGAGTGGCATGAGAGAATAATCAATCTATTTAGCAAGGAACAGCAAGAGCAGAAGGTAGAAAATAAGTTCTGCATCTGAATGAAGTACATAGGGAAATGTAGCCTCAAAGCAAAAAGACCTCATTTTTTAGACAAATATTACATGATCTGCAATGGACACTTTGTTAGACAATTTCTAACCCAAAAGAATCCATGCCCAAGGCACAATTTTAAAATAACCATGAATAATTTCTGAATTTCCAGAAGACACAGTTAGACACAGTGAGATACCATCTCAAAAAGTATGACAAAGTTAAACTATCAGGGATTTTGTTCATTATTCTCAAAGACATTTAGGAATAAGCATTTGGATATTTACCTTTCCTAACCTATAGTGGCTTAAAAAGTGTCCAACAATTTGGACACTGCAAAAGATTTTATCCAGCATTTCTGCCGCAGGATTATCTTGCAATTTCCATCATTTCTACCATGCATAAATGAGCCCAAAGCTTCCAGATGGATTTTTGTGGCTTAGCACAGCCTTTCCAAAAAGTGGTAGAAGTTAACTCTCTGAGAGACAGGACTTCCTCCATTGGAGCTGTGCCTGTAGTGAGCTCTCACAGTAACTGAGGATAATCAGAAAGCCGCTGACCTTGACCTGATTTCTACAGCAAGCACATGGCAACTCTCCCAAGCACAGCCCTTCCTCCCCAGCTCCCTCCAGGAGAGGACAGGGATACAACTGATGCTTCTCAGTCACTAAATGTCTCATGGTGCTGCAGTGAGGAATCCAGCATCAGGCACTCAGCAGACAGGACAAATGCTGCTGCAAGAGCCTGTTACTGAACACAGAGTTCAGTGTGGGGAGTAGAACTACAGCTAAGGACTGCTCCAACAAGGAAGCCTCTGACTGACTGAGATCTCTGGACCCCACATGTATGCTCACTGGTCCATGGATGCTTCTCCCACTGCTTCCTACTTCTGTGCAAGTGAAGAATGAGTGAAGTGACTTCTCTGGTCTCCTTTACTTCTGGGATGTGAGAAGTTAATTCAACTTTTTTGCCCTGTTTGCACAGGGCCAGATATGCAAGGCACAGCTGGTGGCACAAAAAATGTAGTAGAAAGCTGGAACCGAAGTGGAAGTTGTCTTGCTTTACTGAAGAGGTTTGGTGCTAAATGATCCTTACAATTAGGTTTTTGCTCTTTTTTGCTTTCAGGCTACATTCTTCCCCCTTTCTTAGGTTCAGATTCCTTAGCTTCACGTCTCTGTTGCTTTCCTTTCTTCTCTAGATTACTGTTCCTCCTCTAGAGTTATGCCCTAGCAGTATCATCACAGAGTTGAATGAGATTTTTTTCCACTGAACTGTCCTTAGTGAACACCTATTTTGTGCTTCTTAGTGAAGGCAACAGAAAGGGTGTCGAGGCTGTTCTGAGACAGCTGATCTTTATTCTGACCTTGCTAGCAACCTTCTGTCTTATATTTTTCTTGTATTTCCTTTGCATCAAACAATTTGTATGCCTGAAGCCAAATTATGTGAAGCAGTAACATCTCAGAGGCAATACAAGCAGCAAAATCTGTTTGTCTGACTGCAGATGACAGATTTAGGAGAATGCTCATCATCAGAAATTAAACAATGTGCTGGTGTGACAGTGGATTATGAACAAAATCCATTTTCTTCTTCTCCTAAGTGCAGCAAATACGATCAGCTTCTCATAAAGACCTTTCTTTGTGGAGTTGTGTGCAGAAGCACAGAATGGAGTAAAGAACAGCAGGCTGTGCTTACTTTAAAGGGATTTTCATTTACTTCTACCTTACTTCTTACTTCAATCAGCAAAACAAGACTTCAGTGAATCTGGGGTGGCTTCACAAACTGCAAAAGTTCTGTGTAAATTTATTTAAGAACTTAGATTGGAACACAGAAAATAGACAAATAGAAGGGATCACACAATTATGGGGCAAACTCCAGCGAGCAATTTCAGGTGTGTTTTGTCAGGTTGACACTTGAGATGGGACTTCTACAAGTTCTGCTGGAAAAGTATTCTGCAAGCTCCTTTCAGTTTCCTTTGGCAGTTTGCAGGCTATTACCATCTTGCCTTGACTTCTTTGTCCAAACCATGAGCACCACATCTAAACTGACTGTCGTTTGGTGAAGAATTAGCCTGCAGTGGCCAGTCCTGTCTCTTCCCAAGCACAAATAAAGGGCAAAAAATAATTCTTTCAGGATGCCATCTGAAGCTCCATGGTATCAACTCCTCAGGGAGATCAGACAAGCCTCAGTAAATCAACACTGAACAAAGTTGTGTTTCTAACCAGTGAGGTCTCCATAGCAATTTCAAACCATGCTGTCCACACGCACATGCCTGTGACAGTCAAGATTTGCTTGAAGTACAACCAAAAGAAATGTTCCATTTGCATATCCTAGGGTTAACACTCTGCACCGGGAATTTTGTCAGTAACTCTGATAGTGAGCAAGTAAAATAAAAAATTATTTTCAACCCTCTGCAGCAGGATTAGCTCTGCACTAGCCTCAGAAGAAATAGCATCCTTTTGGCTTGATGTGAAAGCAAAATAGACGCACACAGTGAAAACAAATCTGTCAGATAAGATGTGTTTTAGGAAGGAGATTGAACAACAGAAACAAACCCTGACACATAGTTTCAATTTTCAATTCCTGATTCTGAACTACTCCAGCTTCCAAATAATTCAAATCTAAAATATTTGGTATATCCCAGTGCAGAAAGGTAAGAGAAAAAGCACTCTTCTCGGCTGTAAACAAACCCTAATCATCATCTTTTTAAAAGTAAGGAGAAAGAAAAAAATCTAAAGCTAGAAAAAGGAGAGCGTCTATGTTGAGAGCTCCTTCCCAGCAAGGTGTCACTTCTCTTCAGAGAGCGCAGCTCCTGTGGGTGCCAAAGTCTAGTCCAGTAGTTCCACATCAGCCAACCTCATTAACCTCCAGAGCCAAGCCCTGGGACTGAGCCATTGGCTCAAAAACACACACTGTCCAGGGACTTACTCTGTAGGCCTACTCAGAGATGATGGGGGTGTGAAGATTTTGCTGACTAATTAAATATTATTTTGATTAAGGTGGGGTTTAGGTTAATGCCACATAGGTTTTTTCCCAGCAGAACATGACAGATTTGACACAGTTTTACAGGAGGTGACTTCTGTTAAGCTGGCGTTCACATTCAAAGGTAGAGGCCTGAACTCTAGTCCTGTGATCCTGTGACACCTAAGTTTTAGTGGTATTAGCTACATTGCACTGCATGCATATCCACTCATACGTCTATGTACGTGTTTATTCCCCTCTGAGGATTTGGATCCTCACCAATTAGTAATAAGCAATTAGAAATGTGTAATTCAAAACAGGCTAGAATTTTCCATTATTTACAATGCAGTAGCACTTAATACATGGGAGATAATTGCCAAATCTATAAGAAACCATTGCTGTGCTCTTTTAGAAAATGGGGAGTGGTATCAGGTAGATAAATTCTTTCTTAGGTAACAGAAGGAGAAAATTTATATTATTTTATTTTGCTCTTAACAATGGGAACATTACATCAGCTTTGTTTCATGCAAACGTACTGAGATATTACTAACTCACTGAAAATGAAACAGCACAAGAAAAGAGCTGTCAGTCTGCTTTACCCACCTCCCATTTTGTTTCCATTGTTAAAGGGCTGCATTGTTTCAAAAGAAAAAAGCCAGGCAGTCCAGAGAACAAAGGCTCTTAATTGCTCAGGATAACATTGTTACTTTTCTACTTTGTTCACTTTTCCTACAAAAAGGGGATTTTTTTGAGGTCTAGTATCTAGACAAAGACTGGGTCTCAGACTAGTGGGGTGATGGTGGGGGAGAATAGGGGATCTTTGAGCTAAATATGAGAAAAAAAAGCATCACTTTCTAAAATAATTTAATGCTTAATGAGGAATAACAATCCAGTGTCTCAACCTAACAGATAGTCCATGCTGCTTTTCATCACATGGTATGGAGTGAAAACCTTTTCTAAACCTTTTAGGTGATATTGGCAAATGCTTACAATTCAGATCTTTCCAACAGTGATACAAGCTCTTCGGATTGCTGTACAATCACATAATGACTAACTTTGCTTGCTAGTTTTGTAGCAAGTTAAAAATTCTAAAGTTTAGTAAAAATATTGGTACTTTAGTCACAGAATCACAGAATGGTTTGGGATGGAAGGTTGGAACAAGACCATCTTGTTCCAACTTTCTTGCCATGGACAGGGACACCTTCCACCAGACCAGGTTGCTCAGAGAAATTTTCTTTGCCTAAGAAAACTAACTATTATGATTCTCAGCACTCAACCTGTGGATATAAAGAAGCAGGAACTTCTTTACACATCTATCCATATCCATGGAGTAGTTTCTTTCCTTTTCCGAGCTATCTTCCCAGAGTACCTCATAATTTTTTTCACATCTGAGCCGCACTGCTGCCAAGCGGTACATGTAAACCTACCCCTAAAAAGCCCACACAGAATGCCTCCACTGCTGTATGTACCTGCTCCTGATCTGCAAGGAACAGGCTGCTAATAACACCCTTTCAGCACACAGTCCTTTCCAGTATCATCTGGGGCACAAGGGATCTGGAATTTTTGTGTCTCTAATGTGCAGTAATAGCTGCAACTTCCCATAGCATTCTGCAGCAAAATCATAAAAAACTTCACATAGGACTTACTTTTTGGCTGGGCTTTTTTACTGGAAGCCTGAATGGCAGTGGGAAAAGCTCTGAAGTTTTTTTTTTTGTGTGTGTGTCCAGGCTATTCTGTTAACCTGTTAGGAGAGCTATAAATATCTGCTAAAGGAAAAGCTTTGGACAGACAGGCAGGAAATATGAAATTAATGTCTTCTCAGAAATGTTACATTTGCACAAAATCTCTGTTTATAGCAAGCAGAGGTCTAGCTCTTGGCATATTCCACATTCATCAGTAGTCCCATCAGGTTCCCCGATTTCCTGGACTTTTACTGGAAGATGCAATAACAAGGAGCCATGGCTGGGGGACAATCCATGCAAGGCATGTGCCAAAGTTCAAGGAACAGTGGCATGTGACTGTATCAGCCAGCCTAAGTCAGGTGATAGCCACAGTCACCACAGCAACACCTTTAGCCCAGGCTAGCAAACCAAACACACACTCCTGCATCTCGTACAGATCATGTTGAAATATGTGCTGCCATACTTCTACTGCTAAGAACAAGATCAAAAGCACATATACCTCCCAGTGCTTCTATCTGAGCTCAGATTACATTGCAGGCACAGCTAGTTAGCTGGATGTAGCAACGTATTCACCCTAACCCTTTACAGTACCACCCATCTGGTGGCTTTTTGTGGCAGATGCCAGAGTGGCAGTAGTTAAGGAACATGACCTGCACATCACAGTTCCGAATTCACTAGAGTACTTCAAGGTCAACCAAAAGCCAACTACAAGGTAGTGTCTTGAATCCTGCTGGCAGCCAATTCCACAGGCAGCTGCCCCTGAACTTATTGTACCCAAGAGAGCTCTCTTTTAGGCTGATATATTTGTTTTACTTGTTTTTATGCACTGCTCATCACTTGCTGCCCAGTGATTTTTCTGTTTGGAACACAAATAGTGTTGCATGCTGGTACATACAGAGGATACCAGTTCTTCTCCAAAAAGGAGTAAATTATAATAGTGAAAACTGAAGAGAAATAATTGTTTACAGCAAACTTTTGCTCACATGTTTAGTGTCTACTGAGGGCCAAGGATTCATGCAGTTGCCTTGCCTTTATGCATATATCAAATTTAGCTTGAAATAAAACTTAATCAATTGCATGTGCTAAAGCAGCACCTTTCCCCATACAGGACTTTTCCTGCTGTGCCCAAGCTCCGTGCAATTCAAAGCTCAGTCACAGGAAAGGAAAAGCACCCTTACCTGCCACACTGGCTCTGTGTGCTTTCCTGACTTGGCACCACTCTTGTAGCTGGGCTGGGAGCTTGTCTTCTTCAGGTTGTAGATGGCCACATTGCCATCATAGAAGCCCACTGCCAGGAGGTGGGGGTGGTCACTGTGGAAGTCCAGGCACATGATGCCACTCTCACTGCTGAAGGAGTACTCTGGGAAGGAGGGGTTCTTCAGGGTGTAGACCAGGAGCATGCCATGGCCCTGCTTCATGAATTCATCTAAACAAGGAGATATCAGATCAGTTTCCAGGATCCTCAGCTACTGAAATGTAGAAACAGACAGCTCCCACTGATGCCTGAAACCTACCTGAATGCAAAGTAACCAGTCATAGAACCAAATGGTCATACTGGTGTGCTCACATCTGAACATCCTTTCCACTATTGATAGGCCACCCCCAGGACACAGACTGAAAAACTAGTGTTTTGGTGTGCTTTTTTCCGAGGAGAAAGAGCTCATTGGAAGAGAAGTGTGGATGAAAGAATTTTGTGAACACTTCTTTCTGTGGGCTAGGACTTCACTACACTGCAGACATACAGGCTGAAGGATAGCACAATTTTAACTTCTATATTGGTAATATTTGGTATTTCAGTCTCCACTACTTTTTCAAAGAAAAACATTTCATTAACATATCTGTAAAGCATTATATCAATTGCTATTACTCATAACTGGACAATGTAAAAGTCACCATAGCTTTATTTTCTATTTATGTCCAACATCTCTCTGCTTGGCACAGAAGCTCTTTTTTTTTTTTTTGCAAAAGATTCTCTTTTTCTATTTACTTTTACCTTTTCTTTGTGCTGCCTGAAATTAGCTCTCCCTTTTCTCAGTAGGACCATCTTTCTTTTGTGTTTTTTCTTATCATGCCCTGACTGTCTCTGCAATTCTTAGAGTATTTCGATCATGTAAAAAAACAATTTCCAAATTCTCTGAAAGGGAAAGAAAAGCTGTTGATGTAGATAAGCTCTCCAGAAACAAAGAAGGAACTTTGCTAATCTATGAAAACAATGCTGCCTCTGAGAGCATCCTAGCAATCCAGTGCTTTTTATTACTGCCAAGGCCCTCAGGCACACAGTATATGGGAAATAAATTTACTGCTTTCTGTGCTTTGAGTACTCGCTACACATTCTGTTTCCAGAACAGACCTCTCCTTTTAAAAGTGCTTCCTACCTTTCTTAACATTTGTCCAACCTGCAGGATCACGTCTTGGTAAATGTGTACTCCAGTGATAACACTAACTTTAGAGAACTCTCCTTAGCAGTAAACTGATTCCAAGTCAGCTTGCAGGAACAGACATTGTGTACTCCATGTTTAACAGAGCCACATAAAAACACTCAAAGAATCAGTAAAGAAATACACATTAACAAAACTATAACTCCTGCTTTGTACTAGATTATCAAAATAGAATATTTTCACAAGTCTCTCTGTACTGGGTACAGACAAGAAAAATGGCTTTTTTATTTTGCAGGAAGTTGAGATTCCAATACTGGCATTATTTAAACATACCAGATCCCAAATAATATTTCTAACTTTTTAATTTTTTTAATGAAGGGGAACCTTATTCTTAGAATTCTTGTTGAAAAAGAAGTGAAATTACTTTCTTCATCAGTGACTTCCCAGTTCTTTTAATTCACATTTTTTTTTTTGTTCTTAGCCAAACAATGTCATTGAACTGATATTTAGTTGAGGTCCATGCACAATAAGGATGAACCTGTGCTCTCCTCAGAAGCAAAAATACTTGGGAAGGCTGTGGAAATGACGACCAGGAGTGACTCAGAGCAGAATGAAGTCAAATTGGTTGGATAGCCTTTGAATTCAACTTATTTCCTTTGTGTTCTTATTTCTCTTGGAGTGGGCTGACCAGACAGATGGATTCCCAAAAGGTCTGTAGTATACATTAATTTTCTGTCTGTTAGCACTGTGCTGAGGAGCAAGTGAGAGCTGCCCTCACGTTCCTTGTGCAGATAGTAGAAGAGACACCTCTACAGGGGGTGATTCAGCCAGAGATCTAAGTGGGGTTTTGGAGGTGGCTCTCTTCCCAGTGATCTCACATGAACAGAGATCACCCACATTCTCCAGTTAGAGGTGATAGAGCCGGCCTTCATAAGGTGAAATTGCTCAGCAGCTTCAGCAAGTCCACCTGGGGGTTAGTCTGGCAGGAGAAAAGCAAAGCCTTGGGAAGAAATTCTGGCAGGGTGAACTGTAGGGTCCAGTTTGTGGATTATGACACCCTGTGCACTCAGGGTCCAAGCTCCTGCTACCATCAGTAACAGCAGCACCTTAAAGGGGAGTTTTCTCTGAGTGCTGATTTACTCTCTAGACTCCACTGACTGCAGTGGCCACTACAGAATGTAAAACCTTCCTTAATTTAAGAGCCGATTCCTACTCATATTGTCTTCTTCATATTATCAAATATCAGGAATGTGGGTTAAATCACTGACGTGTGAATACCAGATGTAAAGATGATTGTAAAAGTACAGCCTATTCTTGATGAAAGGTAATGGGATGAGAATAACCCACAATTAACACTGAAGCATGACACATAAACCCCAGTAAAACACTAATCTGCTGAGCATAGGCATATAAATTCATTTTAACGTAGAGTGAATTCTCATCCCAATTACTAATCTGTGATATACCAACTTGTTCTTTAATGAATAATTTTTTTAAAGGGCTTATTTCATTAGTGATATTCAATGTTCCAGAATGGCAAGCACAGCACATACTCACAGCAGCACATCTGCTTAGAAGAGCAGCATTTTCAAGAAAAGGTTTTAGATTTTCAGTAGAAACAAGCAGAGTACTGCATTTTGCCCCAAAATACTGGGCAGACAGACTCTCAGGATATAGGGTGAATCAGAGCAGAGCCAAGCAAAAGGTGCAGACCCAAATACTGACAATGGTGAACCAGTGTTGGAAGTGAAAGCAGTGGCTTCAGACCTGAGACAGATGCTCTGCACCATATGGATGCACCACTGCAGACTGGAAGAGTAGAGAATATCTGCCCCATGCAGACCATCGAATTGCAAACTGGTCGGGTTTTTTTCTGAGATACAAGAGCTGGAGATATTAGACATATAGGACAGTTTTTCTAATAATTAGTGCCAGCAGGACTTGTTCTTTACAGGAAGACACAAGGCAGCACAGCAAGAAGAAGAGAGTGAACAGACTGTTGCTGCCATGAGGACCCCTCAGTGTTCACCTGAGCAGAAGCTAAATTTTAGACCCTGACATGTAAAAAGAGTATGTAGGAAGATAATTTTTGCTAAGGAAAGATGCAGATAACATGATTACTGGTCTCAGCATGGAGAACTGAACCTGTAAGCATCATATGCAAACAGAAATAAGTTTCAAAACAGCTATGACCACTGTCTAAAATACTCCTCTGGATATGCCATTAAAGCTGGACAGATTCACCCCAAATCCTCTTCAGAAAAATACTGTAGTGGTAGAAAAGTACTCCAGAATATCACTGTGACGTCATCAAATAGTTTATGCAAAGTAATAATCTGAAAAGCATCTGAATCTTTTGTTCTGATGCTTACCAAGTGCCTGTTTTAATAGATTTTTCATTTATATTGCACCTTAGCTAATTTAAAAGAATCAGCAAATGTCCAGTGTCAATGAAAGTCTTTTGTTTGCTGGAGAGATTTTTTTAAAAAAAATATTTACATCTTTCCCTCTTTATTCATGAACAAAGCCATGAGATATACATGGTTTTCTTCCACTTCCCCTAAAATGCTTAGTGGCTGAACCATTACAGTCAAAGCAACAGCATCCTCAAGTTAGAAAGCACAATGCTTAGGGTAAATCTTGCAGCCACATAATAGATCTCAATGTGGGGACCCTCCATGAACACGAATTACAGTCAGTATTTTTACTACACAAGTAGCCAGTGCTACACTTTCTTGTGTGATAAACTGGCAAATTACTTCTCTTTGGAGGATTTAACACCCAAAACACTGCAGCCTTATATCTTAGATCTTGTGATCCTGTGATGGCTTTCTAAACATCAAGTCCGCAACCTTTCCCACTGGTATGGCTTGGACCAAGATATCATCAGCTAAAAAGAACTACTGGTGCCTAAAATCTGTCCTGCCTCCTCAAAGAGCCCATCTGAGAAAAGAAATAAATAAATAAAAAAGGAAGTACAGTTGCAAACAGCTGATTGTTTCTGAACATCACATCTACACAAGCACTTCTACTCTCCCAGATATGCTTTGATGAGCTGGCTGGCTGGGGCTCTATCCTTTAGGACTGGCTTTCTAAGAAGCCAAGGGAAGGGGCTGGCTGTGCTCTACACTTGATGAGGCAATCTTCCCTGTGGAGGAGAGATCAGTTTCACAGACAAAATTGTTGGTAGTCAAAGACATATCTCAGCTATTTATTTGCATTTCCAATATTTAAAATGTAGAGGACAAAAAAAAAGACCAGCAAGTTTTCCCTATCAAATAGGGAATCTCCAAAACCCTGAGCACAATCTAAGAATATTCCTGTGCTTCTATCCGCATGGCATAGACATGATGACTGAGCAAGTCATAAATTAGTGAATTTTCAGTACAATTTTTTTTATCAGTGAGCAAACTCTGTGCAGCAGGGCACTGAGCAGAGGCTAATCTCACTCGCTGTGGAACAAGTTGAATGACCTTGCACTGCTCTAGCAAGAATCTCTCTTGGCTTATTTTAAAAAGCTGTGTCAATTCCACACTTTGCTGCAGTGCAGAATTGGTGGTAAGAAAGGAAACAGCTGGCACTTTGAGCTTAACGGTATGCCAGTAGTTCTGAAAAATCAGAAAGAACAAATCTTTCCAAGAGCTCAGAGAGTTTGGGCATGTGCTGAATGTGTTTTCAAAGCTCTTCAGGAATAACAATAATATCTCAAAGTTTTATAGCACTTGAGAGTGCTTTAAGCTTGTATATGCAGCATTCCTTTTTACATAATGAGAAAGGGCTGCAGAGGGGACTGTGAAAGACACTATAGCAAGCTAGAACAGGGAACAGAGCTGGGACTTCAGAGGGTCTGCTCAAGCAGACCACATCCCAGATCCCTGAGAAATTTAAATTAGAATCATTGGTGTCCATTCTGTTCCTATTCCCTCGAATGATCAAAGTACTCGGGTACATCATACTTGTGTACAACACAATGTTGTGTTGATATATCCCACATCACTATGGATCAGGCTGTGAACCATATTGTGGGCAATGAAAATATGAACATTGGACTTTCAAAACAGTCTCTTCCCAGAAAAGAAAATGTTTTGAGAACTCATTACTTCATAACTCAAGGCCAGAAAGCCTCTTTTTTCAGATCCAAAAATGTTACTGGCATATCCTGTTTTGAGCCTGATAACTTGGTTTTGGCAAGTGTATGCATACTTCATATGAAGATCTCAAAAAACAGAGAAGCCACTGTTTCATTTTGCAGTTTATTTCAACATTTAATCACTTTGAGTGATTAAAAAGCTGCACGTAATTCCTTACTTGACTTACCTGGCTTGCCACTGCTAATTCTTATTATGCCTACCTCTACTGAATAAAGGACTTCTTTCATATCTGGTACTTCTCTGCATTACAATACTTTAAAAACTGAACACTAGTCACATTCCAGCATACTTTTGATAACCATCACAGCCTGAACTCAAAAAATACCATTTGTTTTCATCAGCACTGCACAGAGAGAGCTGCTTAGCAAAAAGTCAGGAACCAACATTAACTTTGCCACATCCAGTGAAAGGCACTGCCTCCATAGCTGCAAAGAGAAAGCCACTTCTCAGCAGACATGGTGAAGAGTAGAATATTAAGAAACTTTCCAGAGATAAGTGGAGGATATCACATGGCTAGGATTTGTGCAAGGGCCAGACATAAGTAATTTCGAGTCCAAATTTCAACTGGATGTTGTTCTCTTTCCACTTTTGGGGCATGCTCTCCAACTCTTGAATCAACTTGGGGCTCTTTCTGAACTACCTACAGTTTTTCTGCATGCTTTGAAAAATGTTGGCTCCGGAATGAAACATAATATTCCATTATTAATCTCACTAATGTTTAAATAGTATGTCTACTGCTATTCAGGATTCCCTGTTGCACACCAGAATCATGTTCAGTATCCTCGCCAAGATACCACAGTAGGGACTTAAATTTCTTACTTGTACACAAAAGTGGGGTTTTCTTCCTGTTTGTCTTGTTAAGAGTTGCTGCCTTCCAAAATACAACACTCGTTTTTGTCAAGAGAGGTATAATACTATATTTGACTGCACTAAAATGCATTTGCTTTGAATAATTCTGGTTTACCACAACATTAATCACTCTGTATGACAGCTCTGTTCCCAGCACGATTAACGACTTCACCTCCTTTTCATCAGCCATACATTTCATCTGCTGTTGAGTTTATATTCCCATCCACAGGACCAATGAAAACAATGCCTAGATCCAGGGCTACTACAGTACCCCCTCTGAGACACTGTCTCAGAATATAATTCCACTGGCATTTATTTTCTGACATTTGTCAGTGGAATTTGAATGCCCCTGTTGAGACCACCTGCACTGGCCTGAACTCTGAGCATAGGCATTTCCTACCACAAGGAAATATGTACCCTCCAATTAGCAGTGTTGGTACTGCAAGATCTGCAAATGCTGAGCAAGTCCACCAATGCAGAGGAGGCAAATGATAGATCATTTTGGCTTATGCTGATTTAGATGCTTGAATGTCAAATTTAACATTCTGCTTGTCACCTTTCACCAGCTGCTTGACTAATCCCTGTTACTCCTGATCCAGTTAATATTTTTAGCTGGGGCTCTTAGGAACTTGCAGTTTGGATAAGAGAGGTACAAAACTAGAATTTCAAAGTCTTCTGGATATTTTAGAGAAGACAAAATTGACAGATGATGAAGCAAGTTGTAATTTATACATGTCCTGAGGCCTTATTGCTGTCATATATGCTGCCCACACATGTCAGAGGCAAGACATACCTTAGAAGCAGAGATGGATAGAAAGAGATAGCCTTTCTTACTCTAAAATACAGTCTGGGAGAGTAATACAAGAGAAACCACAGTCAACCAGGCCAACAAAAATTAGTATTTAGGGACTGCTGGAACCATGCACTGTTTGTCAGGGCCTGTGAGAGCAGAGGCTCAAAAGCAAACAAAAACAGGGGAGAAGGGATGAAAAGACGTAGCACTTTCCTGAAAAGAGAAGGAGTATCTGGCTTTCATCTCAGTTCCCCCCTGAGAGGTGAGCAGGTGAGCAGTACAAAAAAAGAAGGAATATGTGACTTGGCTGAATTTGCAATGCTCTATTGTAAAACCAGCATTTTCTCATTCTGATCAGACAGGCTTTTTCATCATGGATCTAGCACACACTATCATTCTTCCCTAAATTTTCTTCTTTAAATAAGATGTTCACAAGGGCATGACTTTACAATGTAAATTATAATGGTGCAGCTGCCTGTATGTTATGAAAGCTAACATCAAGTTGAGGGAGGGGATTCTGCCTCTCTGCTCTGTTGTCTTGAGACCCCACCTGAAGTGCTGCATCCAGCTCTGGTGTCTTCAGCACATCAGACTTCAACCTGTTGGAGCAAGTCCAGAGGAGGCCACCAAAATGATCAAAAGGATGGAGCACCTCTCCTATGAGGAAAGGCTGAGGCAGCTCTTGTCTAAACACTCTGGAGCTGGGAAGCCAGACAGGTGCTAATCTTCTTGATACACAGCGGGCAGCATTTGGCACAACCACCTGAACTTTTGCATCTTGTTTCTTGTTGTCATTGATATAAGCTCCAATTTTGATACTGTTTCACTGTTTAATACCTGAGGCTCAGTTTCCTCTACTCCTGTTCTATGAAACTGGCACATTTGAGAATGTTTTCAACCAACTAAATATTTAAGAGTGCCATCAAGTGGCCAAGTGAAGGGCTTCCAGGTGGCACACAATGATTAGAAATCCCCAGGATTATGCCACAAATGGACATCTACAAATGTGCTGCCTCTAGATAATCACACCAGCTTGCAAACAAGCCAGGCTGTCAGCATTTTAGTATTCCTGACTGGAACAGCTCTGAGGGGGATGCACACACTGCAGGAGATGCTTATATATTCCATAATTAAGAGACAGGGAAGTTAGTGTTTTACAGCAGTGCTGTGGTCTCTTGGAAGCAGACAGATGATGCCTGATGAGATAGACATGTACAACTCAGGCCATTGAGGAGACAATGAGAAATGATACAGCAGCTCTGAGAACATTTTTGAAGCAGCTCTGAGAACATTTTTGAAGACATTCGGCAGGAGACACAGATTTGATAGAGGAGCAAGGAAGAAGCAGAGTAATACATATGGGCACATAGTCAATTTTGCACTAGCATGCACCATGAAAATTAAGAGTAGCCATTACAGATCCAACACCTGCCCCTAACCTGTTTGCAGCAGTGGTTAACATCAAATGTGTAGGGAAGTGTATAAAAACTGGGCATAAAACCAGTCATATTTCTTCTAGAGGACTGCCTAGGCTCCTACTAATTTGCAGTTAAGTGTCTCCCAGGTCCCTGATGGACCTCTTCCCATTTTCTGTGCAGCCAGCTACTGAACATTAAATTTGGACAATATTTTTCAGCATTCCTCTTTGTAAAAGGCTGGGATATAAACCAGATATTTACTTCTTTGACAGAAATTGTGGGAGGTTTTGCTTGCTTTTATTTTTAGTACATGAAATATTATGTATCTTAAGCAGGTATGTTAAATGTATAATTGGGGGTTAGCATAAATGGTTAAGAGCTACTAAAAGTAGATTTCAGAGAAAAAATTCGTAAAAAAAAAAAAAAAAAAAAAAAATAACGAAAAAAGAAAAACCTAAATATTTGTTAGT
>VXBI01007036.1:67866-86906 GCA_013397375.1 Toxostoma redivivum | reverse complement strand
TGTCACTGATGTCCACTGTGACTCTGAGACATTGACCACTACTCTCTGGATGTGATTATCCAAACAATGCCTCACCACCCAACAGTCCATCCATCCAATTCAATAAATCCAATTTAGACAGAAGGATGTTGTCGGAACTGTGTCAAAGGTGTTACAAAAGTCTAGATAAATGACATCTGTACCCTTTTCTTGTCCACTCCTGCAGTCACTGCATCACAGAAGGCCCCTGGTTTGTCAGGCAGGACTTACCCTTGGTGAAGCCATGCTGGGTGCCTCAATTCACCTCTCTGTTCCCCATGTGCCTTAGCAGAGTTTCTAGGAGGAAACTAGATCCCGTGATCTTCCCAGGCACAGAGGGGAAGCTGACAGGTCAGTAGTTCCTGGAGTCCTTGATTTCTCAAGATAGGTACAACAGCTTCCCTTTTGCAGTCATCTGGGACTTCATCTGACTGCTATGACTTTTCAAATATCATGGAGAGTGTCTTGGCAAGTGCATAATTTCGTTGGGTCCCAAGGACTTAAGTACATTCAGGTTCCTCAGGTGGTCAGGAACCTGACCTTCTCTTGCAGTGGGAGGGACTTTGTTCCCCCAGTCCCCAACCTGCTGTTTATCCACTAGAGAGGTGTAAGAATAGAGGTTGCAATTGAAGACTGAGACTAAAAAGTTCCTGAGTACCTCAGCCTTTTCCTCATTTGTTGTTACATGTTTTCCATATTTTTTTTTACTGGGGGAGTTGTACCTCATTTGACCTTCCTCTTCTGGTTAATACAGCTATATAAGCTTTTTTGTGTCCCTTGCCAGGCTCAGTTCCAGCTTCGCCTTGGCCTTCCTCACCCCCAAATTGCCTGAATAACATCAGTTTGCACTGCATACTGCAACAAAGCAATAGCCTTGACCAAGTAACAAAATCAGGGGGGAAAAGATATGTGAAAAGCTATGGCAAAAGGATAGAGGGTTTTTCAGAGTGAAATTTCCAAAGAACAAACTGCTACTAGGGAATGGAACTGGTCCAAAAGTTTCATACAAAGCATCAAGTATCTATGCAAAACATGGGGCAAATTTTGGTTTACACTTAGATATGATGGATAAAGGATGAAAAAAGAAAAAAAATCACAGAATCACCAGATAGCTGAGGTTTGAAGGTATCTCTTGAGAACATCTAGTCCAATTCTGTCTTCTTAAATCAGTGTCAGTCAGAGCACACAGTCCAGGATTGTGTTGTCAATTTTTTAAAATCAGCCTCCCTAGAATGTGGAAATAATGCTCTTCTGCTCAAGCACCTCCACAGTAAAGAAGTTCTATCTTACATTTTCAGGGACTTTTATCTATCTCTGTTCACATCAACTGATTTTTGCCTTTCATTTGGTATCACTGAGAAGTGTCCCTCTCTGTTTATGTCATTCCCCTCCACCAGGTATTTATCCACATAAGAAACTTCCACGTTTCTCTAGTGACAGCCAGATTTGTAGACCTGGAACTCTGAGAAGCCAACCAACAACTGATACAGCTGTCCCTCTATGAAGATCTCTTATACAGTAGTAGAAACCACTTCATTGTACACCATTTGATGGAAGAAGCTGGAGAATGCCAGTGAATCCCAGCCAGCTCTCTCATACCTGGAGGAATCTGATAAAAATAACTTAGGACTGAAACACTTTGCAATAGCTCTTGAAGCAATACATGCTGCCTTTCTTTTATTGCAGGTGAGCCTTTTCCCAAGAGCATCCACTTGCAAAGTTTCATAAATTATTTAAATCAAACATGATGTTGAAAAATTAAGGATGCATAGATTATACAGTCATACAAACAGAGTGAGCCTCAAGTTCTTCAAACAGCAAAGTTGTACTCTGCTTGTCTCATAGCCAGAAAAACACAAGTGTAAGGATCAAACCACTCAAATCTACTTACATGATTAACTACTTTGATCCCTCACTGAAACAGTTAAGCATCCCTGAATACTTTTTTCCTACCTTCTCTATTTGACTTCATTTTACAATACCCTAAAAAATACTCAATTTTATCAACTCTCACATATCCTACAGCAAAGTGATACCCACAAGAACACACCATGCAAAATATTTTTTAAAAAACCCACACACAAAATGAGTTTTTTTTCACGCTGTGCTGATATTAAGTTTCCAAAAAATGAAAATTTGATTGGCACCTCTTTTTCAATGGCCAGAATTTTCAAAGTACTCCTGACAGAATAAATAATAATAAACAAATTCTTAACCTGAAGTGGCCTATCATATGAATCAGTGGAGGTTAGCATTCAGATATTTCTGGTTATATTCTACAGTTTGGCAGCCTAGTAAGTATTACCAAGCATGAAGAGAAGAATTGAAAAAGTATGATTGAGTTCCCTAAGCAGGGATGAACAGATGAAGATTTTACATTGTAGAAGATGTGGTGTTGCTTTACAGCAGCAAGAAATCAAAGGTAAGCTAAGAAGTGTCTGAACAGCTTACAAGTTTCAACTAATGGAAACATTACATTAGATAGATTTCCATCACTTTTTTACTAATGCATTCTGTTGAAAAATGAACCACACTCATCTCCAGGACAAAAGACAGAAAAGTCTTTGGAGAAATGTCTTTAATGGGGCCTTTACATTTTCTTTGTACCATTCTGCTCTAGGAATAATGACAAGCCATCTAACTTCATGAGCTTACAAAGTAACTTACATATTCCTGGGATTAATGATGGAATGTGTTCAATGCAGATTTGTAAATTCTAAGACTAAAGAAGATAGTTGTGATGAATAAATCCTTTATTTGTCCCTATGCTTAATCACTTCTACCATTAAAAATTCATTTCTAGCTTTCTGAGATCTCTGAATTCTACTTCCAGTTGCTAGATTATGTCCTAGATGAAAAAGTAAGATGAAAGAGTTCTTTTCTATAAGATATCTCCTTCCTTTCCCTTCAAGAAATTAATGGACTGTAATCAAATCACTACTTAATCTTCTCCTTAACAAGCCAAGTTGAATTGTTTAAGAATTTAACTGTAAGGCAGAGTTTTCAAACATAAGTCATAATGTGGTTCATCTCTGAATCTTTTCCAATTTTAACTCATTTTGAAGACTGAACTATTAGTAGCTGGATACAACATTTCAGGGAAGATCTCACAAGCATCATACACAGAGGTAGCACCTCTTCCCCCCCTGCTACTCTCAAGTAAGTGAATGCCTAGGGCATTCCATGTCAGACCCCCTTACATACATTTCTGCAATCACTTTTACAGATTTAGCTGGAAGTTTTCTTTCTCAGAGTCTACACCAAGATAAGAAAATACTTTCAAGTCCAGTTTCATGACTGACACAAACCAATCTAACCATATAGGCAGCTGCTAAAAATGCTGCCATCTTTAATTCCCTCCTCTGTGCTCTCAACCCAGTGAATCTGGGGCTGTTGAGCTGGCTGAAAAAACAATAATTTTAAATGACACTGCCATCTTTGGGTACTGATGGTGACATTACATTTATGTAACACTCAACCTATACAACTAGCAATTCCTAAAATAAATCTAAGGAGGACTAAGTCTTTAAAGCAGCCTGGTGACCCAGCTGTCTGATTGAATGCTAGCCAGCAAGGACAGCTGAGTAGGAAAGCTTTCTGCTCTTTGCATGCGATGGTTAGGAAAAGTTAGAGACTCTGGCTCTCCAGAACAGAATCACAGTGTGATGGCACAAGTCTGGAGAAGCAGCAATGAGGGTTGAACAACTATTTGAAAAAAATGCCTCTAGAGTCACTTCCTTTCTATGGGAACTGCTGGAATAGAGCCTGTTGTTTCTAGGACTGCTCTACAAAATGCTGATCTGAGTATTTGCTGTTTCCTGTGAGCCCCTTGGCTTAGTTTTTTCACCATTAAGAAGCAAAGCAGCATTGCATGACCTCATCTGGAAAGACACAGACTCTCAAGGTAGAAAGGAACCTCAGACATGACAGCAATGAAGACCATGTAAGTAACTAAAACAGGCAGGCAGAGGTCCTGCTCACTCTGCAGTCCCAGGTCACCGTGAAGGAGCTGTCACACCAATTAGCTCTTAAGTCAGTCTAAACAACAAATAGATAACTTCAGCTCCTAGATGGAAGAGAAAGGCAATTAGAAATTAGCTCTGCTGGGAGAAGTGCAATACAGGTTACTCAACACATAAGTATTTCTACCTTAACCCTTCCTGCAAAGTATGTTTGGTCTGGAGGAGGGCTGGAACTTCTTATTGGTTTCCTTGTATCTTGTAATGGCTGGATGCCATAGCTGGAGCAGAAGGGGCTTCAAATTAACAGTAGAAAGCTGACCCCTGGTGTTGGGAACGGGGATACTGATAGAAGACAGCAAGGAAGGGAGGCTGCTGTGCTCCTGAGCACTGCCTCACAGTCTGTGTAATTCTCCAATAAGATTCATTCACTAGCATTCCTTCAGACGAATGAACAAAACCAGCTGATGAATAAAAGCAACAGGCTACAGTGCTTGGCAGGAGTGTTGCTGTTTTCATTTCGATGCTTTCATATCAGTTCCTCCTCCACAAAGCATCTAATCAACCAGTGCTGTATAGCAGAAAATTAATGGTTTCCTTTAGGGAGCTGCCTCACAATGCCAGAGAATACAATGGTATTGTTTGTAAATATTTGATTAGAAAAAGCAAGTAAAAATGGTATGAACACATGCAAGAATTAACGCTGTGCCACTATCCAATGGGATATTTATAGTACAGAAGTGATGCCAGCCACCATTAATGTATGTGGTACTACACCAAACACCTCAGGAGCAATTCTGCTCATATAATATCAGGATTCAGAGAGATCCAATCTGTAGACAGCTGATTGACAGCAGCTACCACAGTTTTCAGAGGATACACTGAGTACTTTCTTCTACTCCATCTCTGCACAGCACACAAAAGGGAGAGCGCTGAAGCATCTTCAGAGTTTTTATGTAAACCCTTAGCCCTAATTTTTCCAGTCAAAACGGGATAATTCTCAGAGGTGGAAATAACCCTCCTTTCTGGATACTCAGTGTTCTTTGAAAATTTCCCAAGGGGTAGCAAAATACTTGATGGGTCATTAGCCCATACATGCTCCTCTGTGGAGCTCCTCCTGTTCTAATGCAACAGAACCCTATTTCGAAGAGGTGTTTTCTTCCAGGACTCTCTTTCCTAATAGAGGGACATCGGTAGGGCTGTGATGAGCCTCAACCTGCTGTACATGCACATCCACACAAGGAATTAAAATGACTCTGCAGCACAGCCACAGGGAAGGAGGCTCTTCTCCAGGAAGGATGCATCCTTACTTGCCTAACTGGCTAAAGTGGGAAATCCCTCATCTAATTCCCAGTCCAAAGTCTGTCCCTGTACTTCTGAGTTTCAGCTTTGGAGCTATAACAAGCCCTCTGGCAAAGTGTGCCAGGTGCATTTGTGCAGGTTTTTGCTCCAGCAAGTGAGTCTGAAAATGTTGCTTAAGAGGAGATGAGGCCCTATCCTCTTGAGCTTTAAGACACTGATTTTAAAATTGTCACACATTTGTTAGAAGCCATCAGGCAGAATTAAGCCTCTCCTGATATAATTAGAGGCCCACTTCAGCCTGATTTTATATAATTTGTTAAATTTACACTTGTATGAAACCAACACTGCAATAGCCAAGGCCAAAATCAAACCAACATGTTAATAAAAAGTTCTTTTCAACAAACAAGGAAAAATTTTATCTAGCAGTGCAGAAGGCAGACACCATCAAATACCTTCCCAATGAACAGAAATTAGATATAATTTCAGATACTCTAGTAAACCTAGGCATGAAATCAGAATACAGCCTTGCAGTATTTTATAGACATTGCCCGAATGACCTCCCCTACTCAACACAGAAAATACTAGTAAGAAGGGGTATTACCCTCATCATCCCAAGTGGCAGAAAGTTTTCACTGCCCAGTTATCTCAGACACATGATTTTCAGAATTCCTAACCTGCAGCTGTTTGCTGAAACTTCTTTCCAGTACTAAACTTTTTTCCACTTCATCTGGAAGCCACATTCTGCCCTTTGTCTTAACTAATCCTGCAGTTATGTAAATACGTGTGCCAAGTAAAAGACAAAATGCATGCTTAATTGCGCAAATAGCACCCAGTGTGTCTTGGAGAAAAACTGATGATTCAAGAAACCATAGAATTCAAATTGGGAAAACAATAGCTTGTTAAAATGTGAATCAGCTGCTGCTCAACATAGAGCATGATCCCAACTGACTGTCATTTGTAAATTAATTGAGATTTCGTTTTGGTAGCACCCACCTTGAAAGTCTAGTTGAATAAATTTATACACTGCACCACAACTCAAGAAATAGAATTACAGTCTTAATATCCAGACTGGGACTTCATGCTGTCAGCTGTAATACCATATGCAAGAAATGATAAGAATTTGTTTCGAAGAAGAAAAGGAAATTGCAATTTCCAGAGCATGCTGTGAAGCCTGGAAGGATTAGAGGTTGTCAGAGATCCTGCAGTACAAGGGGCATTTAGGAAGAAGCTAAACTCTGATGCCTTTAGAATATGTAAGATCCCACTGGGGCTTGGGGTTTGGGTGGAAATCCTGAAAACTCTTTTGTAAATCTGAAAATGTATTTTAAACTTGCCGTTGCAAAACTTAATTAATTTTTCTCAATGGGAATACAAATTTGGAAAATTACATTAAAAGCCATAACCATTTAATCTCATCACAGACAAACTGAGGTGTTTTAAAGGAAGCAAATGAAAAGCAAGGAGCAACAAACTAGCAAAGGTGGACCAGACCCATGACTTAGTGATAATTTCCTGTTGTATTCCAGGGATCAAAGTGGAGCTGTGAGCTGGTCGCTCAAGATACATGAAACACAAAAATTGAAAGTAATCAGATTTGCAAAGGTCTAGGCCCTGTGGGATTTTACTAAGGCCACAGAACTCCATTTTTCTGGGAATCACTGCCTCTACCTTCACGAATTGACACTGCTTAGAGGGTCATGCAAGGAGAGAGACAAAAGCTGCAACAGGGCTGCCAGTTTCCTGAAATCTGGAGTACTGCAACAGCAGGAAATTTTCTTTTCAAGTCTCAGCTTTATTTTTTAAACAAAATTCTGCTTCTGCTTTGTTTCAGACCAAAACACTGCTAGTCCTCATGGCAATAAAGGAAGGCTTTAAAACAAACATTACATCCTGAAGTTATAGAAGGCAAATAAAAAGAAATAAAGTCTTTCAACTAATCACTAATCTCATAATGCCTTGTCATCTCTGAATGCTCAGATCCGGCAATACCATGCTACACTCAGGGAAAAATTTCCTAGCTACCAAACAAAATTTACCTGCTCCCTGAGAGACAAACTCCCAATGCTTTTAAGTATTACCTTTTCCACTTGCAGTTCTTCCTGTTTTCTCACTTTCATATGTAAAATAACTCTGCTGAAGACATCATAAATCCTTATGTTGTTTGCAAAACAATTTAAAATATATAATTTTTATCAAAGACAAAAAGATAAGTATTCTATCACTCCCTGTATTGTTAATTTCTGTCCCACAGATGGCTTTAAGGGCATCTACGAAGAGAAACACCTATTAGTTAACATACTTGTTAAGTTACTACATACAAATATAGATATTTTGCCTATAGTGGTTTGTAACAAAAACTATACACATACATAGTCTTGCTTTTAAGGGTGGCTACTGTGTGCAGTTTAGCAAGGGGCAGATCAAGGCATATAGAGAAGATGCACAGAGGATATTTTGCATGCTTCATTATATGCATTCTTATTGATTATTTTCTGCACTATAACATGACTCCAGGGTGTTTCTGACAAAAGTCTTGCTGAAGTCAAGGTAGACAATATCCACTGCTCTTCCCTCGCCTATCCACGTAGCTGTTTCACCGCAGAAGGCAATCAGATTGATCAAGCATTATTTACCCTTGTGAATCCATGCTGACCACTCATGACCACCTTCTTTGATCCATGTAGTAAGAGACAGCCTCCAGAACAAGAAGCTCCACCATCTTTCCAGGGACTGAGGTGAGGCTGACTGGCTGGTAGTTCCCTGGGTCCTCCTTCTTGACCTTTCTGACAACTGGGGTGACATTTACTTTCTTCCAGTCCTCAAGCATCTTTCATGATTGCCACGAGCTGTCAAAGACGATTGCGAGCAGCCTCACTATGGTGTCCATCGGTTCCTTCAGTGCTTGTTGATGCATTCCATCAGGGTCCAGGGACTTGTGCGTGTCAAGATTGCCTAAGTGTTCCATAACATGATCAAAGCAAAGTCTTGCTTCCAACATTCCTTTACGCTCAGCTTTTGGGTCAGAGGTCTCCAGGGCTGTTCTAGTCAATGAAGACCAATGCAAGAAGGTGTTCAGTAACTCTGCCTTACCTGAATTCTGTCTTACCAGCTTCCCCCCTCCATTAAGTAACAGGCCCACATTATCCTTTATTTTCCTTTTGTTATTGATGTATTTGAAGAGGATCTTCTTGTTCCTGACATCCTTGGCTAGAATTAATTCCAGATTGGCCTTGGCCCTCCTTGTCTCATCTTTACTTATTCTGTTAACATTTCTAAATTCAGTCCAAGTGGCCCATCCCCACTTCCATCTCCTGTGTGTTTCCTGTTTATGCCTGAGTAATGGCAGGAGCTCTTTAATGATCCACATAAGGCCTCTCATCTGATTTGCCTGATTTCTTGCTCATGGGGATGCATTGTTCTTAAGCCTGGGAAGAATTGATCCTTGAATATCAACCAACTCTCTCAACTCATTTTCCCTGCAGGACCTGTTTTCACTTAATTCTTTCAAGAAAACTCTAAATCTCCCTCCTACTCCCAGGGAACCACTTGCCAAATTGCAGCCACCACACAGGGATTCACCACTGAAGTACATCCTTAGCTTGAAAGACTCTGAATCCAACTGAACAAAGCAGATTATTCAGTCGTATCTAAGCCTATAACAGCAACCTTTTAAAAAATCATAACAGAATTCTGTACAAATTATTTATATGATCAAGTTTTTCAACAGCAATGCTTCGCTACAGAGGCTGCACTCCCATAGTCATGACAGATTAACAATAGTTTTATCTTCTTAACAAGGATTTTTAAAAATTTTTGATGATTAAGCACAGGAAAGTATGCATTCACGATAAATAAACCTTATAGAGCCAACAGAGTTTCTTATCTGTGTGGCTGATTTCACAACCACAGCTGCATGTGACAAAAACAGCAAATGGAAAAACCTCTCAAGGTCACTGGATCCAGAGCCTTTTCTTGTGAGGCAACCAGAACAAATCCGCAGCATACCAAACTCTCTCTTAAATGAATACATGTGCCTGCACAAGCCCTAAACAGGTCTTATACCTCCTGGCACTCATCAGCCCTGATTCATTTACGGAGCACTATGGAGGCAAAACCAATCAATTATTTTAGTTTTCCCTTACTTGGACTCCCTGGAATTCCTCTGAAGAAAGCGACATATCTGAACTATTGTAAGGTAAAAAAAATATTTTAAGTAAGTATTTTTTTTTAATCTACCCAAGTTACCAAACCTCATCCTCAAAGTTCTAATGAAAAGTGTAAAATGAAGGCTGGCTCTTTGGTCTTACTACTGTTATCTCTCAGATACAAGTCAAAGCACTCAGACTAAGAAATCTGCTTTGTACCCCATATCAAGGGTTCAACTATTAAATAGAAAGCAAACAGAAGGAAACCAAGCCCTTTAAAATACAAAGTGAAATGGAAAAATAGTTAAGTATCTGGCACGAGTATCACAGTTAACTAATGCTGGTTTGTGTTTTATTCAGATTTTGCTTTGCTATTTATCGACCTAAGCATTGGATTATCAGGGAAACAGGTCATGCATCAGAGTTGGTTGCAGGAATCACTTGCTACTCCTTAAGAGATAGGGAGCTGCTACACAAGCACAATAACATAGCCAGCAGTACAGAGGCTCTGTGGGCAGCCAGGGCTCATCCCACTGCTCTTGAGCAGATACTCAGGACCACCACAGCCTCAGAGCTTGGCAAATTTTTTGTACTTAGACTGGAGTGTGAAAAGTAGAGTCAATTCCAGAACTTTTGCTACAGAAAAGTCAAGCTGTGGTGAAAATGCAACCTTAGTATTTGGAGAGAACGCAAAATAAAAAAGCAAATAGTGTTTATGTGATAGAACACAGGCATAAGAACATCTGTGTGTGGGGAAATTAATCTTTAAAATAAAGCAAAAACTGATCCTTTCAAGAGAGAGCATTTAAAATTGTTTTGTCTGTCCTTAATATCTGCTGACCATCTTCTCCTACTGAATCAAGGGATGTCTCAGTATGGATAGTTAGAAAGTCCTCTGGCAGATTTTCATCACAAGACCATCCCCTTGACATCGATGACAAAGAGAGTTGACCAATCTATCCTTGGATTCTGCTGTGCAAATGCTAAGAAAAGAATTCCCACAGTAACTTAAATGGAGCCATTTCCAGAGATAAAACTAAGAAAGGAAAGTTGTCAGACTAGTTTTATTGAACAAGTTAAGACTCTATGGTACACAGATGTTTTCTCCCCTATGGATGAAAATGCACTAACCAAATTAACTGGGCTACACAGAGAAGTAAGTGGGTGTAATTTAATGGTCTGCAATGCATTGGAGACACAAGAAGATGGTTCAGCAGCTCCTTTGATCCCCAAGCTCTAGAAAATTTGTTAATGCAACATTTTTTCCCAAACACACCAACAGAGCAATTTACTATTTCATGCATAACAAAATGCTACAGCAGAAGTTAATATTGTGGGTTGGTTGAAAATAACATGTATCAAAAGGCTAAGGCTCAGAAAAACTAGGCAAAGCTGAAAGAATTTATATTACAAATCAGTAAGTCTCCAAATGAAATTAATCTTTCATATGATTCAGGTAATGTATTATGGTTATTAGGTTGAATTTACTAACAGAGTTGATAGTGTAACAGGTCCTTTCTCTCTCTGCATATGTGGTAAGAGATATTCAGTATTTGGAAAAACAAATTTTTTTGGAAATCAGATTTTAAGTGTTATTTTCAGTGTAATTACATTTAATTGACCACAATTGGTTATCTCAATAAACAGGATGTATGATGGCTTAAATTTCTAACACTGATTCCACTAGGGAGGTTTTTCAAAGACTGTCAGACCATGGGGGAGGATATAGAAATTTTTCAAATTAACTTCGATGCCTTAAATGGGAGACAGTGCTGAAAGAAGCCCCTCAAAATGTTACAAGAGTGAATAAATCAGACTCCTGAAGAATACAAAATATCAAGGACACAAGATTTCACTACTTTGAATGTTTAAATGAAGAAATCATATCTGCAACAGACCAAACCTTCAGAGAATAAATATCATATCTTTAAAATTTCCACATTTTATGTTTTCCAGAGGATGGTAATTTACCACATGCCAAAATTAATTGCTCTCAATTACTCATCTGCTATTAAGAGCCACATATTGTCTAGCCTGATTCATGTAGCTCCAGCTTTTCTTTGATCTTGTTACGTCATTTGTCTGTCAGATTAAAGATCCCTTTGTTACATGATCTGCTTTCCCAATACAGGAGTTAACGAACCACAATACAATGACCTAATAAGCTTTCCTTTGACAAGCTGAACAAACTGAATTCCTTAAATTTGTTTCCCAAGTCAGCCGCCCTGCTCCGAGATCATTCTTTCTTTTTCGAACCCTTCCCAATTTGTCACCGTTCCCCTTGGCATGTCACCAGTGATGAGTATGCTTTTTCAGGGTAGTCATTTCATCATTAAATTAAAAACTGCACTTAAAACTTCTTTCAGCCCCTCAGTTCCTTTGCAACTCTTCTTCTCTACAGATCCAAGGAACTTTGATGAAGTTCAGCATTGGGGTTTCTACACAAAACTTTTTAAAAATAACTGCTCCTGAAAACAAGGCTTCCCTCTGTATGCATACACAGATTGAATTTTTTGAACATCATAACACAGAATGATGCCTCTGCTACAAATGGGATCTAAATTGCTCTTTGAATGGCTGTTTATTTCTTGACACCTCCCAGATATTTCTCTCATCAAAACTTCTCATCAGTAGTTATTTAACAGATAAAATAATAGACTAACATTAGACCTAGTTACAAATGGCTTTTTTTTTTTTATATGGTTGCCTAAGAGGCATCTGATTGCTACATTTTATTTCCTATTTTATTCCCCAGAAGCCTCTTTTAATTAATACAATGTATTAATGGAAAATCCCTTTCAGCTTTTAAAAGTCACATAGTACAAACAGCATTCTTAAATTAGTACATAGCAAGACCAAGTCCTCCAGGGTGTTCCTTTTTGATTGTGGAGATACTCAGTGCCCATACAAATGTTCTACAGCAATTCACAAATAAGACTTACAAATTCCCTTTTAATTCTTCTCTCTACTTATTCTACTGATGCTTGTTTTCTGTATTGTAATATCTGCTTACAGTACCAACTTAAATATAATCAGTTAAAATCACTGGTGATTATGCAATGATTATGTTTTATTTCTGTGATTGTCTTCCTTTTTTTTCGGGTATTTAGATATCACTAGCCCTTGTACCAACTACCATTTATAACTGGCATTACAAACATTTGCAAAAGGAGGACAGTCTTTCAATTTACAGTACAAATATCCAAAATATCCATAAAAAATACTTTGACAACTAAAAGGAAACATTCAGACTCTATGGTGGTAAAATGCAGTTCTCGATGCTGTTACCAAAAACAGAGTGTGAGCCTCATGGGTCTTTTACCATTGAAGTTGTATTTATCAGCTTGCACACTGGGGACATGACTGAACGAGCATGAAGACATTTTCCCAAAGCTGGAATCTGTTACAGCATACAAATGTATGCCAAACAGCAAACTGAATCTAGACTGCAACATGAACTTCTCTTTGAGTGAGGTGTGTGGGCCACATGAATCTCTACCAGCCTTTTGTAGTACTTAACTCAGAAAACCTCAATACCTTCACTTTGGGGTCTAAAAAGTCTGACAGTCAGTGCTGTACCTGGTCCAGCACACAGGCCATTATGTGACTGGGAACGTGCCAGCCCCTCGTCTCCAGAGCAGTCCCCTCACACGAATTGCATGTACACACAGCCTCATACTAGACAAAGATTTTCATCCAAGCAACATAAAATGTTTTTTCTCTGTCTGGCAAAGTCTTAAATCTCTATTCCCAATATAAAAACAAACTCATGTAGCTTAGAGAAAGATTAGTAGGGATTTCTGCACCCAGGAGGCTTCTCTGCCTGTTCTGGGAACATAATTTAAATACATAAACATATTGGAAGAGACTTTCTGAGAGCTGCTTCAAAGATCTGAATTTTTTAGGCAGTATTCAATCCACTTGGTGCTTTTAGTTAAAGGTCTTTGGTCATTCATCAGAAAATACCAAATTTAACTGCAGCTTGTTATGTAAATCCATTCCAGACTATGTTCCACATCCTGCATCACAACCTTTAAATCTGCCACTGCAGAGAAGAAAACACAAGCAAACATCTGGCACATTTTGTAACACTGAGCCTTCCTAAACCCATAGCCTGCACTCTTAAATCAAAGTTTTCAGGCTTTTTAATGTTCTACTTTGCAAAAATACATTTCTGTCCTTGTCTCAAGTCTTGCCTGTCATCTACAGGGCTATGCTGTCAACAATGACAGGAATTATAGTACATATAAATCATCATTAGGTGGACTAAGTTTAGACCTCAAACTATGTTTTAAATAAAGTATTATCTTGCATGGAGATGGACTAATAACTTTCTGAAATTATTTTAAGTTCTATTTTTTATTATTTTCTAATGTATCAAAGAGCTGGGCTCCCCAGATATTCTTCTGGATAAAATGTCCAGCTTGCAGATAGATAATTACATCATGCAGTGGGTGAACACTGGCTGATACTTTGGACACAAGGAGTTATAGTAAATAGGATTACATCAGGCTGATAACTGGTCACTGGTGGGGTTCTGCAGGGCTCCATATTGGGCCCAGTGCTCTTCAATGTCTTCACAAACAACTTGGGCACAGGTCTCAAAGGAATATTAAGCAAATTTGTCCATGATACTAAACTGGAAGGAGCTGATGTCTCCCTCAAAGGCAGAGACCACCTGCTGACAGATACATTAAAGGGCTGGGCAATCACCAACCACATGGAGTTCAACAAGAGAAAGTGCTGGATTCTGCCCCTGGGATGGGACAGCCCTGGATGTACAGACAGACTGGGGAATGAGATGCAGAAACCAGTGCCAGGGGAAGGGACCTGGGAGTCCTGGCTGATGAGAAGTTGGACGTCAGTCAGCAGTGTCCTGGCAGCCAGAAGGGACATCCCTGTCCTGGGGGCATCAGGCCAGCTGGGCAAGGGAGGGGATTGTCCCACTCTACTCTGCACTGGGGCAACCTCACTGCACTGGGGCAACCTCACCTTGAGTGCTGGGGGTGGTTTGGGTGCCTGTACAAGAAGGATATCAAGCTATAGAGAGCATCCAAAGGAGGGGAACAAGAATGATGAAGGGCCTTGAGGGGAAGCCATGTGAGGGGTGGCTGAGGTCACTTGGTCTGCTCAGCCTGGAGAAGACAAGACTGAGGGAATACCTCACTGCAGATAAAATTTCCTTGTGAAGGGGAGAGCAGGGGCAGGCACTGATCTTTTCTCTCTGTGAACAGTGACAGGACCTGACGGAATAGCCTGAAGTTGTGTCAGAGAGGTTTAATTTGTACATCAGCAAAACATTCTTCCCCCAGAGGGTGGCCAGGCACTAGAACAAGCTCCCCAAGGAATGGGTCACAGCATCAAGACTGACAGAGCTCAAGAAGTTTGGACAATGCTCTTGGGCACAGGGTGTGCCTCTTGGAGTGGTGCTGTGCAGGGCCAGGAGCTAGACTCGATGATCCTTTTGGGTTCCTTCCAACTCAGCTTATTCTGTGAACACACATGGTAGCCAGGCTTGGTTTGGTGGAGTGCTGACCTTTGTGTTAATGCAGGGCATTAACCATGGCTGTGGGCTGGAAATGCTGCCATGGGATAATCATATCCTTCTGCAGGATGGGAGACCCTTACAGTGTTACAGGGAAGGGATGAGAGTCAATTGCAGCTAGCTCTGTAAGGATACCAGAGATCAGCAGACCCTGTCCCAAAACAAGGCCATTCCCCAAACCAAAGGACGATCAGACGGGATGGGTGGTGCCTCTCCCCCATCCAGTGGGATCAAGGCTCACAGGGCAGGACTGCACCGTGCAAAGGCTGTCCTACAGTGCAGGGCTGAGCCAGCTCTTGCTGTTAGATCTTGTCAGTGGGGATTATCTTTGCTAAAGGCTCAGCCAGGTGGAATAATTGGCAACCAAATCCCATGCTCACTCTCAGTACAGCCTGGAGCTGTAGATGGTTAACATTCTTCCTGCTGCCACAGCACCAGGACCTCTTCCCCAAGTAGTCCCATCCCAAGGACATTTCCTTTCCCTTATGCTCTTTAAAGTAGACTTCAAGACCCTCTCTTGCATGGTTACAGGTCAAGGTATTGCCCTGCCTTATGCCTGCCCCATATCTTATATTTATATTGGTATGCCTTTCCTTTACTTTTTTGGGTACTTGTTGGAGGGTGGGGAGGACTTGGGGAATGACGTGCCTTTCCCTGGAATACGTAGCTAGGGGACTGGTGGCCTGTGCCATGTCACCACTGGCCTGTAGCAGAGAGCAAGCAAGGCAGCTGCTGCCCCCAGCCCTTTTTGACACAAATACAATTCCCTGGGTGAGTAGTGCTCCCAGCTCCTGCGATGATTTTTGGCAGGAGATACAATTTGTTTAGCACCAGCAATTTGCCACAGCCTGTCGAAAAGAGGCAATGAGATACTTTCCCTGCCCTGAAGCACCAGCAGTTGGAGACAGGTAGGATGAGACATGGAGGGTGTGAGCAGCACATGGGGAGGGAGTTGCAGGGGCAGCACAGGGTCTGGGCAGGGAATGGGTGGGACATCACAGCAACGGGTCTGGGAGTAACCCTGAAAAGAGGGGAAGCCTGTCCCTGTTGTGCAAGGCAGGAGGATGGCTGGCATGCTGATACAAAGCCATATGGGCTTGCAGGATTCCTTCCCCTGTTCTTTCCCATGCCATGGATGTGGATCTCAGTCATCAACTAAAGCAGCACCCAAAATAGCATTTGCTATTTGCTCACCTCAGTGATGTGCTGTCCATCCCAAGGTGGGGCTATGTGCAGCCACCATGGGGAAAAGCATTGGCCCTTTCCAGACCTGTGCTCCTGGTTGGGCTTACATCATTTCCCCAGTGCAGTAGCTGTCCCCTCACCTACCCAGAGCCAGGCTGGGGGGCAAACCTGTCAGCTACCTTTTACAGCTGCAATCTTTACCACCTGTATGTGTAAAGTCCTATAAAAATGACTTACAGCCATGGTCTGGCAGTGTGGGACATGTCTGCCTTTATCTTCCCATCTCTGCTGGACACGGGTGGTTTGTGGAAAAATGGGACCCAAGTCACAGCACGAGTCACCAGCAGTGCTGGATGCAGGGACATGGCTCCAGACACTCATTCCCCTTCTTCCAACAAGACATGTTCCTGAGCATGAAAATATTTCCATGTGCCTTCTGCTGTGCTTGAACAATAATGTTCAAAGCAGCCAAGAGGGTTTTCCTCCAAGGATTGAGAGATTGCCAGTGCTCAGGAGAGGTCCAACAAAAACTATCAGCCTATAACACACTTCTTCAAGTCTTCTCCTGCACCTCTCCTGCTGTGAGGACACATCAGCTTCCTGTGATGAGGATAGAAGAGCCCTGCCTCACTGGAGGGATTTCCCCCACGAATCTATGGCCCCTGGAAATAGGGGATAGCGTGTCTGCAGTTTTGCATGGGGAAAAGCCTATTGGTGGTGGTAGTTGGAGAAAACAGCCTGCTCTATAGCAAACAGCCCTGAATCCACAAGCTGCAGTTTTGGAGATACAGTATCAGAGATGGAGAAGAAAGAGGAGGCTTTGGGCTTGCAGCTCCCAGTGGCAGTGCTGCTGACAGGGATGGAGAAATCACTCAGTGTGGAGGCTGCCTGAGGTCCAGTAATCACTGCAGCAAGTCAGGCTGGTAGTGGAGGTGTGTGGGCTGCCCACGCAGGTCCCAGCTGCACTGTGTGCCAGGTGCCACTCACATGTGCCTCTCCTGTGTCCCTGGTGTGAGCTTGATAGAGCTAGGTTGCCTCCCTACCACATTTTGGGGAGTGAGATTAAATCCAGGACCTGCAGGCTGCCAGGGAAACCTGCCATTGTGGCTACAGGGGTGACCAGCTCCCCTCCTTAACCAGCCCACTGCTTCAGCCTTGGATGTGTTGGGGACCTAGCTGTGCTCCCAGCCCAACATCCTGGTGTCCTGCAGGGGTGGCTGCTGAGGGTGACACTGAAACCCAGTGGTGAAACTTGGCCGGAGGACTCTCCTGCCTTGAGTTTCATCTGAAACCACAACGCTGCAGGTAGGTTTCTGTGCACAGCTCAGCAACATCCTGCTGGCTCGTGCCAGCACTTCCAGCAAACCTTCGTTTGTTAGTATTAGCTTTTCTGCAGGAATTTTGGCTGGGCCAAGCATACTGGCAGGCCTGTCTCAGGCTGGGATTTATGGCTGGAACTGGTACCCCTGGGGCAAACGGGTCTCAGTGTGAGTCAGGGCAGATCTTGGCTGTGCCGGCACATGCGCTGCTGCCCTCCAGAAGGTGTTGATCTCCTAGGAAAAAAACAAAAACACAGCCTCCATTGGGAGTTGCTGTAGACAGCAAAGGTAAGTTCACTACCAGAGCAGCTCTCTGGGGATCCTGAGAGCAGAAATTTGTTTTTCTTGTCCCTGAACTGCTGAGGTTTTGAGCATTGCTGAGGCAGAGCTCAGTGTGCACAGCAGGAATGTTGCGACTGGTGCCAGAGAAGCTGAGGTCTGTTTGGGGATCACCCACACAGAGTTTTCGAGAAGACAGGACCTGGCTGTGTGCACTGTCAACAAAAACAGCTAACCTGGGAGGTAGATGGGCATGGAGGTAGCACCAACAGGAGTGCAGGGCTTGCACTGCCCTCTGCTTTGCCCAAGCTGCTTCCATGCTGTCTTCTACAGTGAAACCCTCGGACCTGGGGTTATCCTTGCTCTGCCCACTAGGGCAGCCTGAACCTGTGTTATCTCAAAAAGGGCTGCAAAGCCCCAGAGGGAAACTCCCCGTACTTGTTCAGCTTATGCATCTGGCAAACCAGCTGTGAGGGCTGGAGGGCAGCATCAACCTCCCCACACTCCTCCTAGGGGGGCTGGGTGACCACCCTCTGGTTCTGGGGTGGGAGCAAAGAGACTGGAGCTGGGATCCTGAATCTAGTGGGCCCCACAACCACTGTCATCTTTAGTGCTGCCTCTGCGCCACGCTACATCTCCAGGACACACATGGAAATGTTGGAAAGGGCAGAGCAGGTGGAAGATTCTCATGCTGCTCTCTCTACAGCAGCATAAAAAGCACAAGGGCTGATCCAAGGATGGATTTGCCTTTAGTCTTTCCAGTGGGATTGTGGCACCAATGTGAGAAGTTCTGTATTCATCTAGGAATTTCAGTAGTAACACATCCAAGGAGTCCTCTGAAGTGGATAGTCAGACACTGGCTGTGCTCTCTATGCACAGGTTGAATCCTGGCTCTGCAGGGAGATTTGACTTGACCCCATCAAGCTGCAATTTCACAGAATGGTTTGGTCAGAAAGGATCTAAAAGATCATCTTGTTTCCCAGGTGATCTACCACAGGCAGGGACAGCTTCCACAAGACTTGGAAGGGATCCTGCTGAAGGTCAAATAGAAAAGCAGCTGAGAACCACGTATCATAATGTTTGTTCCTCTCAGGCTGAGCTTTGGTTTGGGCTGTCCCTGAGGGCTGTGTGTCTCTGACCCTGTGGGAGATGCTTCCCTGACATGGAGTGCCAATGCCAGACTGTCCTCCGTGTTCAAGTTGTGTGAAACTTCAGCCCTCCTGTTCTGTCTCAAAGCAGAGGTGACTCATGGTGGAGCTGTGCTCACTATTACACATTCTGTGGCTCA
>VXBI01007036.1:0-64108 GCA_013397375.1 Toxostoma redivivum | reverse complement strand
GATTTTTTTTTTTTTTTAGTTTGATTAATGTAGGAGGGGCATTTTAATATTTGACTTATTATTTCTTCACTAATTTTTCCTTTACTTTTAATTATTGTTAGTATTAAATGTAACACTTTTACATATTTTTAATCATTTATTGTTAGAGTAATTTCTTTATTTTTTTTAAATGTAATGGTTGTTTGCAATTGTGCTAATAAATCCCCAGGAGCAGATCTAGGGAGTTGTGCATATACAGAAACTTACGAATGTTCCATTGTTTTCTATATTTCTATATTCTATACTTTAAAGGCTTACAGAAATATGTTTTTTAAGTTTGTCTAGTTGCCCTTTTTACTACTACATGCTTATTTTCTACAGGTCTTTGGAGCTTTTGAAGTTTATGTTTGATGTCTTTTGTAGACTGTCCTAAAAACAAATTCACTAGTTGTTGTATTCTTACCTTAGACCCAGGGTCTAATGATGTATGGCGACGCATCCCGTCCCTTAAGCGTTTTAGGATTTTGGATGGAGACTTGGAAGGACTTTGTTTGATTGCATATAAAGTTGACCACTTTATTGGTTTAGGAATAGCTCTCTCCATTTTTCGTACTATTTACTCATGGTAGCTTTTTAGCTTTTTTATTTTGGTTGTTTTGTTTGGATCTATTTTGGATTTTGAAGTGGAAAGTACTCTTTTACATTTTTTGTTGGGCCTTATAGAACTCCTTTGCTAAATCTTTAGCTTTTTTCAAAATTAGTTGTTTCTTTGTTTTAGACCACTTAGTAGTAACTGCATATTACTTTAATTAGGCTTATGTTGTTTTATTATGTGTCGTAAACATTTGGCAGTGTTTACTGGATTATTGCAATTATTGCTAATTCTTAGCAACTTTTTCCTACGCCTCCAGATCAATAGTTGAGAAGGGTACTTTCATTAGTATTCTTTTACCTTTTGGCTCTACTGCCTTCCACAAAGGTGCTTGCATTGTTTGCTTTTAGTTTTGGATGAAACTGGGCTACTAGGGGGTGTTTTTGTGAGCTTCCATTTTCTTCCTGTCTCCTAGGTGGAGGTTTAAATAGATTTGTTAGGTTTTGTTTTTGTATGGCTGTGAGATAGACTTTATTAGATTTTGTGCATCTTTGGCTGATGTTACAGATGGAGTAGTATTGCTTTAGTTTACTTTTATTAGTTGCCTTATAATTTTTTAAGGCCTAATACTATTTTTGAGGGCTAATACTAGAGGATTAGAGGGGAGTCTAATTTCACAGTCTCTTTGCCACTTAGGGTGATCTCAAAGAGAAAAGAACATATTTGCATAGGAAACTTCATTCCATTTCCCTTTTTTTCTCAAAAACAACCTTAACTGTAACAAGGTGTTATAATTTAAAGTTTTAGTAGGTGGCCACCTTACTCTATCATCTAATTTATATAGTGGCCACCACTGGCCACAATACTTTAAAAACCTTTTCTTGTTTTCCCTACTTTTTGCACTAGCTATTTCTTTTTAATGGGCTGAAACACACCTTAGTGTACTAGCCTTAGATATTTTTTACTGTTTTTTGTTCCCATATTAAGACTCTCAATATTCTCTCTACTTTTTTTCTTAAACCACTTTTTTGCCCTTATTTAGGGATGTCTTGGGATTTGAATAGATGGGCACACTTAGTTTTGATTATTTTTGGAGGTTTTTCTAAATTATCAATAATTTTGTCTTTTAATATTACATGTAACTTTTCACTCCCCTCTTTTTAGTTTTCACTAATGTTCTTATAACTCTCTTTGTTATTTTCACTTCTATATTAAAACACCTTAAACACAGTGAATGTGAGGGTAGCTTCTTCCGAAACGTGGTACTTTACAAGGAGAAGGATTCCTTTTGTTCGTCTAGGCAAAATATACACACACACATGTAGCGTCCCTTACGCAATATCTTTTATGTTTTTAGCTAATTAGCACTTATGGAACATCGCACTCACTCAGTCACTTCAGTTGCCCAGGAAATGGGCGAAATTATTTTACCCACACAATCAAAACATAGTGTGTAAGCATGTCTGGACCTTCGCAAAATAGTAGTAATAAAACAGATTTACTTGACTTACCCCTAGGCTGGTGGCCCCTCCATTGGTTAGCGAATTTCTCTTGTTGGCTCCTTTAGCTGGCATCCTTCTGCCAGCCCCCTAGCTGGGCCGGTGGCTGCTTGTAAGCTTAGACTTTACTTACACAGGGTTTATGCTTACGTGTAAAAATGTCTTAGACTTACTGGTGGCCCTCCTAGCCAAGCATATACGACTTACAGGCTCTTTAAATTTGATACATACTAGCCCGTTTATTTGCGGGCTAGTAGGTCGTTGTCTGCCTTGGGTAGAGTGAGCTGAGTTATGGAGTCCTTTCAGAGAAATTTTGGGGTGCACCTCAGGGAGTCTGCTCTTCACTTTGCTTTCGCAGTCGACAGAGGACTCCTGCCAGTTGGCTCACCAACTGATACACAGAAAACACTCTATAACTCGTGAGAAATGAGAGTTATAAAGTAGATATGCATTTATTCAGTGCTGAGGTGCATGGGGATGATTCCTCCCAAAGCATGCACACCAAAACTTCAAACTACTGCTCTATTTATTCCCTAAAAGCCCAATACAATATTAGGCCTAGACAATACGCCTAATACATATTCATGTCCTAGCCCTGCCTAGTCCCGCCTACCCTTGCTTCATATTCAAATGAACCAAAAGTCCTCTTGCGCTTGCACCTCCCCAATTCAGGGGTCGTTAGGGGTCTCTGATGAAGGCTTCCAAACTCTTCATTGCAGTTGAACTTTTCAACTTTGTCTCCGGAGCATTTGTCTCCTTAGCCTTTTGGGCACATTCCAGACCTTGAGATTAGTTCCTGCTGGTTTAAGGTTTTGGATTTATCACTTTTCACTGGTAGCCTTGCACCCCTCACCCTGTTTGCAAGTTCTGGCTCTGTTTATCCCAAAGCAGTCTGCCTTCTCCTTCCAATTTTTGCAAGCATAGTAAATGTGAGGCATTCCTCATTGTCTTGGTTTTTGATGAACTATCCCTTACTCTTCAATTCTCTGTCTCAACCCAGAGAGTTCATTCATCAAATATTGTCATGGGCAAAACAGACTTGAACTGAAAATGTTAATTGAATCTATTACTAATCAAAATCAGAGCAGGATAATGAGAAGTAAAATAAATCTTAAAACCACTTTCTTTCGACCCCTCCCTCCTTTCCAGCTCTACCTCTTCCCACAGTGCCACAGGGAGATCGGAATGGGGATTATGGTCATGACATTGTTCCTGCTGCTGCTCCTGTGAGGAACCCTTCCCCTGCTCCAGCGTGGGGACCTTCCCACAGGAGACAGTTCTCCATGAACATCTCCAATGTGAGTCCATCCCACGGCTGTGGCTCAGTCTTCCATGGCTGCAATCCTTCAGGAACAGGCTGCTCCAGCATGGGTTCTCCACAGGGGAGTTCTACCAGCAAACCTCCAGCCTGGGCTCCTCTCTCCATAGGTCTTCAGGTGCTGCCAGGAGCTTGCTCCAGAACAGGTTTCCCATATGTCCAAAGTCTTCTTTCAGGCATCCACCTGCTCCAGTACAAGTCTTCCATGGGGTCACAGCCTCCTTTGGGCATCCCCCTGCTCCAGCCTGGGCTCGTCTCTCCATGCAGTCATAGATCCTGCCAGGACCCTGCTCCAGCACAGGAATACTGTGTGGGGTCACAGCCTCCTTTGGGCATCCCCCTGCTCCAGCCTGGGCTCCTCCAGGGCTGCAGGTGGATCTCTGCTCCCCCGTGCCCTCCCTGGGCTGCAGGGGCACAGCTGCCTCACCATGGGCTGCTCCAGGGGCTGCAGGGGAATCTGAGCTCCAGAGCCTGGAGCAGCTCCTGCCCCTCCTTCTGCACTGTCCCCCTGTCTGCAGGGCTGCTCCTCACACATTGTCTCAACCCTGCTCTTCTCTGGATGCAATTACATCTGCACAATAACTTTTTTGTCTTTCTTAAATATGTTATCACAAAGGCATTACTGACATTCCTGACTGGTCCAGCCTTGGCCAGTGCTGGGTCCATCCTAGAATTGCCTGGCATTGGCTCTGGCAGACATGGAGGAAGCTTCCAGTAGCTTCTCACAGAAGCCACTCCCTCTGCTACCACAAGCTGGCCATGCAAACCAGACACACAGGGGGTGCAGCTCTTCAGCCTGAGTGATGCCAGTGGACAGCTTTGATGGTTACTGTCCATATGCCTTTCAAATCTCTGGGTGTCAGTCTGCGCTGCAAGGTCAGCAGCAGTAATGACAGGAATGGGATAGAGGGGCATGGTCTGGCCTGGACTAAGGAATCTGACCAAGAGCAGGTTTTCCTGCTCATGTCTTTTGCTGCCCAAGTTGTTGCTTCATCCTGCTGCTGTCTTGCCTCATTACCCCTCCTTGAGGGTTCCTAAGATGTCCTTTTTTCAAGAATGCCCTGTGCCATGCAGGTGAGGTGTGAAACCACCTGATTTACTGAGCACTCTCCCCATCATAGCACTTCCTATGAGAGGATTCAGGTGGCTTCCCATGGTGCAGCTTCCCCAGGGCAAGGAGATGAGTTGGTGAGAATCAGTGCCTTGACACCCAGGCTCCAGAATGAGGGTTTTTTTCCACTGTTGTAGTTGTTGCCAGGTACAGAGCCCTTTTGTCCTGTGACTCCAAGGAGATCTTCTCAGTATGATGTTTATGTGGGCTGCACCGTGGGGTTCTGCAGATGGGCTTGCTCTGCTAGGCAGAACTTGCCACAGGGATTCAGTTATTCCCTTCCATATGCAAGAATGTGACAAGATAAAAAGGCATGTTTCTTCTCTCACTTTCATCCTGAAATGCTCCCTGACAGGATGGGCTAATGAGGACAACAGATCTGCCCCTGTTGATGCTTCCATTCCTCCAATTTGAGAATTGCCCTTGGCCCAGGAGCGATCTGGGCTGTGCACGATGCAGCAGCAGATAGCAGTGCTCACACCCACATATGCAGGAGGTGGTTTTGGCCAAGGGAATCCATCAGTTATGAACAAGCTCAGCCCTTGGAAGAGGATCTCTATCAGTTCCCGTTTGCACATTACAGGATGCTTTCTGGATGACTCTGTAGCATTTGCACTTGGCCTGATGAGTTGATCTTTCTCAATTTACTGCATTTATTTATTCCCTGCTTTTATCACTGATCTTGATGTGAGATGGAGCCAAGCCCCACAAGCAGAGAGAGGAGAGTATACAGCAACAGCTGAGGGTGCAAGGTGTGTGCTTGGGTGACCCAAGGACAGGAAGGTGAATGTTCCCATGTTACCTCCATGATCTGTACTCTGTCAGTGCCTCCAAGGTGTCAGCTTCCCTTGCCTTGGATTGTTTCATTGCCCTTGAACAAAGAGGTCATAGAGAAGAAGACAGGGGGATGGCTGGGCAGCAAGTGGTGCCCCAAAGCTCTCCTGGCAGATGAACAATAGAACTAAAAACATAAAAGGCTGAAAAGGATTACAAAGAAGAGGCCCACTTACTGAGCTGCCTGACAACCTGCCTCCTCCTGCCCTCAACACAGTGCTGGTGTTTCTTCCATGCTTTAGAAAGAAAGCAGCAAGGAAAGGTGGTGCAGAAAAGCCTCCTCTGTCTCAAGCCATGCACACAGCATCTTCCGGTTGGCTCTGCAGCCCTTCTCACCTGAGCTCTGTGTCAACATTGCTGCTTCTGCTCTGGCCAAAACCTGACATGCAACCTTGTTTGCAAAGGGTCTCCCCTGAGCAATGAATCCCTTCCAAGTTAGAGCTTTCGAGCAGCAGAGTGTCACTAAAGTCAAAGGTCTGTTGGCTGAGTTGATCCAGGCAGACCAGTTTTCCTTGGTGCAAATCACTTGGGATCCCTCCTTTCACATGGCATGGATTATTTCTGTCACAGCTTCATGTGGTGTCTGATCTTGAGTGTATTGATCAGACCCTGAGAAGCCTTAAGTTTCATGGCAACTAACAAATATGACAGAAAAGTGCTGGCAAATATTCTTCTGTGGCCAAAAGTATACAATGATGCTTGTGTAATTAAGTCCAGTGGTAGCTATCACTATGAATGTCACTGCCACCTGTCTCCCTCTATATACATATATCACCTTCCATTGCCATTCCTTAGCCAGATATGGGACACCAAGAACAGGGGGAGGAAGAGCCAGGTTCTTTATCATGGTAGAGCCTGGGGAGGGGTGGACTTCACTGTGGGGCTTCTAGGATGCATCTGGTCCTGTGCAGGTGATGGTGCTCCCCTGAGACGCCTGGGAAGGGGACTGCTGCGGACAGCACCTCTAGACCCAGTGGATTTTCCCACCTAGAAACATGGTATTAACTGTCCTGGACTCTGTCCACTGCACAGCAGGGGAATCCTCCACATTCTCAAAACACTGCAGCCTGAGAATAGGCCCACCATTTCTATCCCTTTTTGTTCCAGCCATGGGAAGGTATGTAGTTGTGGTCTGTGCCCTCCTACAGCTGGCTTCCTTTCCTTCCCTGGCTATCTTCCTATTTTCTATGTTTTTACCTGTCTATCCCATCCATCCTGTGGTTTTAGGAGATCCAGGTCTGGCTCCCTTCCCACCTGGAGGAGGAGGAACAAGGCTTTCATGTGTGTTTGAGTGAGAGGGCACTGAGGTGAAGGGCTCTTGCCAGCTCTTCTGCTGAAAGCTGTCTGCCATGCCCATGACGGAAGTGATTTGTGTGTTCTCTTTCAGATTATTTTGTGCAAAGTGAGAGAGCTTCCTAAAGGAAAGATATGGATATCTCACCTGTTTCTGTCTGACACTCACAGGGGCTGTTAGCCTGGGGGTTGATCACTTCAGTTTTGTGTCTCATCTCTTGGGGGAGAGAAGGGATTTGAGTATGGAATCCCCTGGTCCTCGGGTAATGACCATAGGGTGAAGAAGGTCAGTGCTGACTCCCCTGCATTGTATCTGAGGCCTGACAAAGCTCTGAGGGTTTGCCTGATGGGCCAGTGTGCAGGCAGGAACCCTAACTGTGCAGTGCCTATGAGCTGTCAGCCTGTACTTCAAACATGATTCTGGATTCCCTGACTGTAACTAAAGCTCGCCAGGACCAACTAGGAGACCTTGTGGTTAAATTCTGTTTTCTTTCACTTGGCTTTGATGGAACCTTTGTGTTAATACAGGCTGCAAAGCCTGATCTTACTGAGAATTCTGTGAGTGATTATGTCCCCAGGTCACGGTGCAAAGTCTGTTTGTGCTGGGGATTATTTGGGTTCCCCTGAACAAAGTTTGTGTGGAGTAGAGGTGTGGGTGGCAGAGACTCTGTGGAAAAAGCCTGAGTGGAGGCACCTGTTTAATGCCATTTCACACAAAGGGAGGATTTGGTGCAGGCATGGCTGGGGCCAGGTTTCCCTGGTCATGTTGCAGAACCAGTTTCCCAGCTGGATAAACTGGAGGTGTAGCCAGCCTGAGAGTCTCAAGGGTTGGCATCTTGTGTCTACCCAGGGAATTTTATGTGGAAGATTAAAGCCCACAGCTTTTGGCCAGGCTTGGGCAGTGATTGTTGGGAACCCAGCACCTTGTGCAAGAGCCTTCTCACTCTTGCATTACAGACATTACCTCCCTGGTGGCATAGGTTTGCTTTTCATCTAGTGACTCAGAAATCTAGCCGTGGCACAGAGAGCCTTTGTGTACTGAATAAACCCTAGATAACACCATTTTTGGAAGAAAAGGAGGATGGGTGGAAGGAATAGCTAGGAGCAACTCCTTATCCTCTTCCTCCTACCCAAAATCATGGCTATTGCAATGGCTTTTGGGCACAGGCAGGCTCCAAGTGTTTCAATTTCTCCTAATGCCACGTCCAGGCTTCAGCACATTGATCTGTCTGCAGAATCCTTGACTCCTGAGGACCTGTTTGACCTCACCCATGGAGATCTTGGCTGCAAGAAAGGTCTCCTGAGTTATGGTCCTCATTCCCATCATCCAAGGAGGAAAACTGTCTCCCTGTGCACACCTGCATGCCCTGTCGTGTCTGTGGTAACTTCTCCTTGACTCATTCCTTTCCACAGAAGATATGGTGGCAACTCCCTCTCTGGGAATGGCTGGTCACAGGGATTGTGCTCAGGCTCCCTTCTTGCCTCTCACGATTTCCTTTTGGATATTATTACACAGGGCAAGGTTCTGGTTTGATTTGTTGTTTTTTTCTCCCGTAAATGTGCTGACAGCTGTGTTGGGAAGTGCCAGGGAGGTGTAACACCCCTCTATCTGTGTATCATCCAATTGGCTCACCTCTTGTATTCCCCTGGTGACAGCTGGTGCTCCTGTGATCAAAGGGAAAGGTGGCAGAACACAAAATCCTATCTCTTCTTAGGTTCCTTTACGGCTATTCTCATGAGAAGCGCTATTAGAAACCATCTGCCTCCAAGGCTCAGAAATATTCCATGAGGATTTTCTGCACTGGCCTTGCTGTTTTCTGCATCCCATCTCTCCTTTCAGAATTTCACTTCCATGAAACAGCCCAGCTGCAAAATCAACCATCAAAGAGGGGCCTTCTCCTCTTCTTGCATCTTTCTGCCTCTCCACTGGTACATAAAAGTTCTCTGCCTGTCTGCCACAAAGGACCAAGCAGTTCCCAGCACTTCTTTGCCTCTGGACCATTCAATGCTACTTCAAAGCATGGCTGAAACCTCACTGTTTATTTTCAGCGTACATTCCTATAGATTTTTTGCTTTTCCTATTTAATGGATGCTATTAACACTGAAATCTGCACTAGTGAAAGCGATTTTCACAGATGCCCCTGCTGATTCAATCTGATTCTGCAAGACATGGTGGGAACTTTTGCAGATGTTTCTTACCTGGAAGTGCTTGCATGCTCAAAATCCTGTACAAGACCTGTTGAAACTGATTGAAAGAGTTGTATTAAAACCACAGGTAGCCTCAGGGCTCTCTAAGAGCAGAGTTTTCCAAGAGAAGAAGCATGTCCCACCTGCCCAGCCTTGTGGTGGATTGATTGGAAATCCTGTGACTAATTTAATGCCATTCTTGGGCTTTAAAAACTATGAAACCCAAACTCTTTTTTATGGAAAACCCTGTATATTAGGGCAGAGAAGTGAGACCTTTGGCTTTTGTTATGTATCTTATGGGGACCTCTGGCACCAGACTCAGCATAGAATTCCCAGTTTGTTTTGGTTTCCATCTGCTGGTGTGAAACTTCCTCTATCACTGTCAGCATTGAAACAGTCCCCTTGGCTATTACCTGCTGATTTGAAATAAAAAAGTGTCAGAAAAGAAAACCAGGTCTTTCTGAGCAATGCATTCATGAGGAGTTTCTCATTTCTCCCCTCCAAGGTGCATTGTAGTGGTTGATGGGCACTCTGTGCCCCTGGGCAATCCCATTAGAGTCAGACAAGGTTAATGGTGAGGTGGTTGTGATTATGGGTCTATTTTCTGAGGGATGCATAAATCTCCCCCTCCTGTTCAGGTATCCTGCAGGTGGCCTTTGAGCCAAAAGCTGGAGTTTGGCAGGAAGCTGCTCCTTTAGGGCTGGCTTGGGGATGAAGGTGTGCTCAGTGGGCATGTGTGCATGCCCTACACCTCCTTAAGAGAGGGAGAGCATCCTCCTCTTCCTTGCTCCTCTCCTCAGATTAATTTTTCTTGATGTAAGAGAGCTGAGTGCTGGTTAAGCCACGACCTGAGCTTTATATAATGCATTGTGCAATGCCCTTTATGTAATCAGAGATTTCTTATGTAATTTATATGCAGGGCACTCACCAAACCAAGGACCAGACCTGATTCCTATTATGTGGATGGGTTTGCTGTTTCTGGGAGGGTGTGTTTTTAGGGGGCTAGGAAAGCAAATGGGTGCAGCTGTGGTTTGATGTCTCTTCATCCATGTCCATCTCCAGAAAGATCTCTCCAAATTCCTTAAAAAGAAAGAAGGCAGGGCAGAAGATTTCCCTTCTGTGGGCCAGATTTAAAGGGGGCTTAGCTGCTCCCATGTTCCACCAGTTATAATGGGACTCTCAGGCACAGCTCCCCCTTTGCTGTATCTGATGTACTGGAAATAGCCCTCAACATTTCCTTGCCAATGAGGCTGGACTGTGCTAGAAGGTGGGTCAGGAATGCGAGGTGAGGATGTGATTCAGGCTGTGAGCTGAGGATATGACCCACATTGGCATGAGATTAAAATCCAATTCCTCCTGGCAGCCGAGTGCATAAATCATACCTGCCATTCATGTTGCCTATTGAGGTGGTTAATCCATCAATGGGGCCTCATCTGTGCCCCAGGAGTGGAATCATCCACACCTAGGCAGTGACAGAACAGCTAATGGGCTGGAAACATCCACTGCAGATGCCAAAAGAAAGAAAAATAACTGTGGAGCCCTCTTGCTCTGGCTCAATGTCACTACTGGCTCATTGTGTGGCCAGTGCATGAGCTCTCCCAGGGGATAGGCAAATGGGGGGGATGAAACATCCCAGGGCCTCACAGGTGCTCTCATCAACCCTCTCCAGCCTTCCTCCCCTCCTGTTTTGGGAGAGGTTGGGTTGTTCTTGCTGAGGTTGGGGGGACATGGTGCAAGCATGGCTGTGGTCTGGCATGATGTGCACAGCTTGGTGAGGTGGGGCTGCCCCTTCCACCACTGAGCCCTGGGGCCCTTGCAGTGCTGTTCATGCTACAGCAGCTGTGCTTGTGGAAAACCTTAGGATTTTACATTCTTTTGTGTACCTTTAAACGACAAGTATTTTGCAATGGCAAGAGAACCTGATACCCCTGGCAGTGTGTGAGCTGGGAGTCTGACTGCACTGTGGGGTGTGTGAACAGTGTCCTGCACAATAAACCACAGCAGGGAAGGCTGTAAGGCACTTGGGTGCTAAAGCACTCACTCTTCAGTCATAGAATTCATAGACTGGTTTGGGTTGGAAGAGATCTTAGAAGGATACCTTCCACTAGATCAGGCTGCTCAAAGGTCCACCTGCCATTGAAATTCAAGTGATTAGTATCAACACTGCTGCCATCAGTGAACCAGTTCATGGCATCCCACCTAGCCTGGCCTTGAACACTTATAGAGATGGAGAAGTCACAGCTTATCTGGGCAACCTGTGTCACTTCCCAATCACTCTCATAAACAAGAATTCTGAATATCTAACCTAAACCTGCCATCTGCCAGTTTATACCCATTCCTCCTTATCTTATTTCTCTATATCCTTGTAAAAAATCCCTCTCCAGCTCTCTTGAAGTCCCTTTAGGTACTGGAAGGTCTCCTCAGAGTTTTCTCTCCTCCACGCTGAACAGCTCCAATTCTCCCAGCCTGTCACTTGAAATCTAATTATTAGTAAGAGAGGTTGTAGTGATTAGGAGATCCTGATATGAAGGGAAGAAGATATGCAGAAAACCTTCATTTGTCTTTATCTGTGATCTGAACGACCTGAAGTGCTTGATTCCTGTTAAAATTTTCTTTAGCATGAAGCAAAATTAAAGAGGAACAGTTTATATGAGATGGGCATTACCAGATCCTTCATGGATCTGCTTGGCTTGTCCTCACCACCTGTAGAGGTGGGGTGTCCTGGCCTCCCTGGGGAGCAGGGTCTGTAAGGCCACCCTACATGAGACACCTCACACACCTCTGGCCCATGGGACCAGAATAAAGTTATGAAGTCAAAACTCTCCAGACTTTATCCTTTTGATTAAAAAAGGATCCATTAATTCCTTAAAATTCCTTACTTCCCTTTCATCCATCCTCCTGTTGCTTGCTATTTTGCTTCGAATTTCAGCTTTGGCAAAGGTGCTTATGAAAGGCCAGGAACACTCTGATGGGTTTCTTGGTCACTGTTGTTGAGAGATGCCACGACCTGTTTTATCCACCTCACCTGCCAGGCAGCTGGGGTGTAAAACCCCAGGTAGATGTTAAAGCTCCACCTTGCTGGGAGCTCACAGGTTCACTTCTCTCCCCAGATGAAATGTGATGTGCAAGCAGGTGTTGGTCAGGGGAGACTTTTACGGGGAGGCCAAGCTCGTGCTTGGGTACAGCTCCAGAACTTGGGAAGACACACTTTTCACTTTTGGTTCTGGGAATCCTTGCCTGAACTTCCTTGTTCACTCACGGTAACCAGACCTGTGGTGCTGGCATTGCAATCCCACCCTCACTTGTCCAGACTGTTATGAGAGATGTGCCACTTGCAGGACATCAATAAGGAACCAGGAGGCCTTGGGAGAAGTTCCCAGCTGGAAGCAGAGAATTTTAATTAAAAAATGAACAATGTGGCTGATCACTGGTGGAACAGATATTGCCAGTGAGTTGACTGTGGTAGTCAGGTTTCTCAGCAGAGAGGCTGAACTAAGCCTGTTTTGAATAATTAAAATATTTCCTTTTTCAGTTGGCAATATGGAGTTCTATTTCCATGCTGTCCCTCCTTGCTCACTGTGACGTGCCCAGCCCCATCAGCTCTTTGCTCACTGTATTTGCCAGCTCTGACGAGAGAGAAGGGATGTATTTCAAGGAGGATGGTGCAGGATTTGGTGTGGATGCAGGAATAATCCTTTGTACAAACAAGGGAGAGGCAGACATCTGGGGAGGCAGCAGCTGTACAGAAAGGGCTTTGCAGGTGGCTGGAGCAGTTATCAGCTGACCATAAGTCAACAGAGTCATGGTGTTGCAAAAAATAAAGGAAAATTTAATCATGCTTGGGATGTATAAAGAACAGCATTGTTTGTAGGACACATGAAATAGTTCCAAAGACTTTTTTAGTGTGGAACATGCCTACATGGCAGTAATATGACCAGTTCTGGTCACTGCCCTTCAGGAAGGTTATGTACAAGTGTGAAAGGGTTCAGAGGAATGCAACAAAAGTGACTGGGGGTTAGGGAACATGATGGGACCAGGGTCTACAGCTGGGGTTTTTCAGACTGTGGCCAATTGTCTTCTGGTCTATTGGTACATGGTCTGGAAAAGGTGAGTAAGAAAAGCAAGTTTCTATATGCTTTAGGGCTGTCTACAGATATAATATCTTTAAAAAGATCTGTCCTTGCAAAAGAACTTGGGGCCCAACACTGAAGTGAGAGACAATGAACCATTCCTGTTTCACAGAGAAGACTGGAAGGGGCCTGATGCCAACTTTTAAATGCCTAAAATAGAAGGAAGAACCTGCTCTCTTGGTTGGGGAGGTAGAAAGTGGGGAGAGTGCATTGTAGCAATGACAATGGAGGAAATCTTAGGGACAGTGGGATCTCTAGGTGCTGGAATGTGTGATCTGGGCAGGCTTGCAATTCTCAGCCTGGGAATCTCAAAGAACAGGCCAGATAAACATCTGTCTGTAATCACAAGGTTAGGGCTGACCCCTTCTTGGCTCTCTCCAGGTCACTTTGCATCCCAGTTTTCTACGATTGTGTAACTAACTAGTGTTAATTTAGGGTCATTGCTATTTAATATATTCATAAACGCAGTTGAGAAGGGTGTGAGCAGTGAATGGGTTGTCACCTAACTGCTCACTTCCTTTTCTGGATTAGTAAAAGTATATTGAGCAATACTAATCCACTAATCCAGCCCCAGGTATCTATGAATTGCTAGGCAGACATCCCCAGCTCCATTTTTCTATGATTCTGCATCATGAGCCTGGCATGCTGATTCTGGGAGGTAAATACAGTGGCCTCAGATTTGATCCTAACTTTTCACAATGCTGACAAACATCCTGAATGTCATCCACCTCTCTGCTAATCTGCACTATCTTGAATTTTACCTGGTAGCAGCAAGACAAAAAGGTAATTCCAGGAAGCTTGGCTGTGATGCTACTGCTGTTGTTTGACAAGGATCTGATTCCTCTAAAAATACTTGCAGTGGCTTGAAGAAAGCAAAAGCTGCACTTACTCACTACAATACCTCTATTTGCTAGTGAAGAGGGATCACTGAATCACAAAAGCACGGAATATGTTTGGGAACTGGATAAAGTCTTGCAATATGTGTAGCTTTTTTAGAGAGGCTGTGCTTTTGAGAGGTCTCCCTGAAAGGTAGGAGAAAGAGTGGAAGAGGTCATGGAGTTGGAAAGTGTTTTGAGGACATGGATTTAATGAGGCTGAGACATTTGCACTTCACCTGGGCGGATCCAGGTTCTCTGTAATTCCAGGGCAAGGGCAGGGGCTTTCTTTTGTCTTGCTATTTTGGTTCTGTTCCAGTCGCATTAACTGAAGTTCATTTGCAGTTTTAACATCTCCTTGTCTCTGAAACCCTGGGCTGACGTGCCAAAAGGCTTTGGTAATTCAGGGCACAGTTCAGAAGTGGGGCAGCCATTGTCTCTGGAATGCAAAAACTCATTGACCCACTTTAGCTTCCAGCATCTCACCTCAGCATGGGCACCACTCAGGCCACTGACATGTACTGCCTCATTTTTCCTGAGATGCTGTCTTTTAACTGTGGTTTCTGTTTTAACGGAGGGTTTCCCACATGTTTTTTTGGGACAAAGGTATTTTTTAGGATGTTAAAGTAAGCAGACAGCGAGGTGTGTTTCCTGTTTTCTGTAACCCCTTTGCAGAAAGGCCTTGCAGAGATTACAGCTCTAAACTGGGCTGACCCTTTTGCCCAAATTAGTTAAAGAGCTGCAAGTGTCAGCAGTGGATCGGAGGCTTCACCATTTCCTTGTTGGAGAATCCTTATGGGCATGTCAAGGACAAAACTTGCAGGCTACATGGACAAGCACAGGTGATATTAACGAGCTCTATGAAATCAAAGAAGTCCTCTAAGCCTATTAGTCAGAAGAAGTCATCTAAAGACTTGTCTTGAGACCTCAGTAGCTAGTTAAAGCACAACCAAATCCTACTGAGTTTCTTTCTCATTGAAATTTTGTTTATGTTTCATCTTGAGGAAAATGTCCCAATCATGAGATTAACAGGGATATGCTGGATTAATGAGACTGTTTAAGAAATCCATTAACATCTATGAAGGTGACAGTCTGATTTGTGGGTAGCATTTTAAATGCTTTGCCCCACCCAGAACACAGAAGCCTCTGATATGTCATTTTGCTAAAACCTTGCTGAGTCTGGAAATTGTGCTATGTGATAAACTCTTTTCTTTCAGTTATTTGTCTTGCTGAGGTTGTTTACAAAGAGGGTGTGATGAGTGCTGAGAGATGAGGATAGAGGACACATTTACATGTTCATTTCAGAGGCTTTTTTATGATCACTTCTTTTAAAAAACCCAAATAAGAAAGAAAGTGCAATTATTTTATACTTGTCTGGATCTGAAGCTGTTTATGTTGACTCTGTGTCCTTGCAATGAGTCAGTGTCCTTGTGGAGTTCATTTGTTTAAATTTTCAGCTTATAGCTTTGTGGAATTTTGTGTCCTTAAAAAAGCTATTTTTGCTTCTCCTTTTTAAAAGTAGAGAAATTATCTGAATGAATTTCAACAGGTGAGATATCATTTTAGGTTTTTCAGGGTCTTGCAGAAGTGAAGATTTTGTTCCAAATAAACTGGATGAACTTTGCTATGTGTATAAAAGTCCTTGATTGTGAAAGTTGTCTTTAACTATATTAATCCTTGAAGTAAATCTTGACACTTAATTTATTTTTAAAAATCCCACTATCTTTTTCTTCCTAATATCCTTCTGGTCTTTCTGAATCTCCTAAGGAGTGTGTCTATGTGCTGCCGAACAAATATTTCCTGTTTCTTGCAAATACTCTCTATTTTGTGAGTTGCCATGCTAACAATACAGGAGTCTGGCATATGATACACAAACTCTCCCAGATTTATACAAAAAAGGAATGAAGGAACAATTACACAAAGGTTTGTATAAGGTGAAGAAAATCCACACTAAACTTCTTCAAAGAGTTTTGTCATCACAATCAGTTCAGGAATAACCTAGTTAGGTTAGAGTCTTGAATCAGAAAGATAACCAACAATAGAACCTTTTTCAGACATCTCTCAGCTTGAGATGCTTGGGGGATAGAAAGTGCCTCTGTAGAAACATCCTTTTTATACTTCAAAAAATCTGCTGTGCCTTTTGTCTGTACTTACACTGCTGCCTTTCTCTAAGCAGCATATTTCTCAAACCAGCATCTTTCTCAAGCAGAACGTAGGCTTGTGTTTTTATGACATATCTAATGCCTCTAATGGCTCTAATAACACCCTCCTACATCTTTGCTCCCAGCCAACAAGATATATAGTATTTCTTGCACAATAATTTCTCATTGAATAACATAAATACCTCACAAAGCTTGCTTTCCTCATGTACATGTTGGGTCTACACTAAATCTGATGTCTTGTATGTGTAGGAGTTCTTTCCCATAAGGAGACATTAATTGTTTCCTTGTCTTTTGGACCAGAGGGTCTCTGGTTTTACAACGTGCTCTGTAAAGCAGGTTTATAAGTTGCATGTAAATCCTATTTTCTGCCTTGGTTGAGTTCAGATGAATGTCTTGATCTTGTTTAGCATCTAACTTACTACACAGTCCAGCACCACCTCAGATGGGAGGTGGCAATTAGCTGAGAGCTTCCTAAACCACACAGCAAACTGCCTGTGGCTCCTTGGGTTTCCTTCTACACCCTACTACAAAGCAGCTTGGATTCCTTGTGGTTTCCAAAATTTCCCACCAATATGTAAGAGCTGGGGTTTTAACCCTTTCCCAGCAGTGCCCCAGTTTGTGTGCACCTCTGAGCTGGGCACAGACTGGTCTCAGCACCAGACCCAGGGAGTGCCAGGTTCTGGTGGACCCAGTGCACTGGAGGTGGGAGCTCTCAAGGAACATCACTGAGCCACTCACTGTAGGTCTGAGCTGGAGACAAGGTGCCCTGGCTTCCCTGGGAGTGTGGGCAGTGCAGGGTTCTCTCTGCAGGAGGAACTGAGAGGGCTGGGTGTGGGTCTGTTGGTGGAGTGTGTGTGTGTGTGCCATTAGCAGTTTGCTGGGGACTTCGGGGCTGGTAGCACCAAGTCCTGCCTCTGCACAGGATGTGGAGAGAGATGTTGGGCTGGGCAAGAACAGGGAAAAAGTTAGGGTGGGTCTGATCAGCTCAATGCTTGGGAGAGATTCCAGCAGCCATGCTAACTAGGTTGGGATGATTTTTCTCTTCCAGTTTATCAAAAAACCTCATCTACTTTTAGGCAATATGAGGAAGGAAGGTACAAACTCAGGTGCAGGGAACTGTGGAGCTGATATCCCACTCTTGGTCTGCTTGCACATTGGGGAAGAATGAGGAGTAGTGGAGATGAGGTGCTGACTGCTTCCACCTCATGAGTAGGGGCAGAGCAAACTGTATAGCTCTGTACTTAGTGCCCTGTTGTGGCTGAGAGGGCTTTGCTGAAAGATGAACCCTTCTCCAAAGGACTCTGCTGCACCAGTAAGAGTGAGGGAGCAGCCGGGGGGCAGGCTGTGTAAATGAAGTGGAGAAGTAGTGGGTGGCTCACATGGCTCAAGCTGTGGACAGATGACACTTGGCTTGATCCTAAATGTTGGTGTGAATCCATTCTTTGGCAGCATGCCCACCTGAATCCCTTCAAACTATTGTGGCAGCAGCCCAACATGACTGGTGAGCACCGCCAGCCTGGGAAAGCATCCTTCAGATTTAGGAAGATGTGATTCCTTCATGATGGTCCTGGCTTATCCTACTCACTGCCAGCTGCAGAGGCATCCCCTGAGGCAGGGAATGGCATAAAAGAAAATTAAATTCCTTGTGAAAGTAAACCTCAACTTCCCTTTCTCCCAGCTGCTGATGAATAATGCTTTCGTGTCATGAGTTGGTGGGGTCCCACAGGTGTGGAGTGACTGAGCACAAGGTGAGGTGACACTGTGCTGGGCAGGGGGTAAATACCTGCAAGCAGGCTGTCTCTGAGTGCCAGGAGTGCCCAGCAGGGTTTGGCAGCAGAACCAGAGGGGCAGGGGGGCCAGGGACGCTGTGGTGAGCTTGAGCAGAGGGTGCCGCTTCCCTCCCTCCCTCCTTGCTGACTCACCTGCATTGTGTCACCAGGGCATTAGTCAGGGAGCTGCACTGAGGGGCTTTTTCTTGCCCTCCTTGTCTTGCTCCCGTGGGTTTCCCATCAGCCCCTGTTCTCTTTCTGTTCCCAACCAGTGTCTCCCAGTCCTTGGGTTTATTTTACCCAAGCACAAGGAGAAAGGCCAATCCTATAGACAGGTACTGGAGGAAACCATGAAGCCCAGGTGTGTGGGGAAAACCCAAGCAAAGGCCTTGCACACACAGTGCTGTTTTCCCCTAACTTGCAAAGACCCCTAAATTGTGAGCATGAAACCTTGGGGTGGGCGTAAGGAAGGGGATCAGTCTTACTAGCACTTGCTGGAGCTGGGACACCAAAAATCCTGGGACCAGCACCATGATTCCTGCAAGACCCTCATTCTCTTAGGTTTATGTGGCTGCCCAACTCTGCCCCCAGGTCCCTGCTATGTGCAGTGCTTGTGGTCTTCATGCTGGGTTTCTTCCAGCTGGGAGCTGTGCCCCAGACAGGTTACTCCACCAAACTCACACCAAAACTCTCCACTGGAAACTTCCAACCTCTCTCCTGTCCTGACTCCCTCTGGTTTGTAAGTTGGACATTGGATTTCAGCTCTATCAGCAGTGGAAAAAGCAAAATAATTACTTCCCATGACCAAGTTCTGTCTCTCCTTTCCTTACCAACCCCATGATAGCTACCCTTTTCCCCATAGCACTACAGATTCTGAGTTTGGTTTAATAAAGTAATTTGCATTCTACCTGAACCTGTTCTCTGAAGCCCTCCCAGACTCATTGTAAGGCTCCTTATTTTTTGCCTTAGAATCAGTAAGAACAAAATGATGCCCAAGCCTGGCCCCTCTGTGCATCCTTTTGAGATCTTCTGTATCTAAGAGCATGCTTTGCCAAAGAAAGTTTCCAATAACAAATCTCTTTTAACCAATACTGCAGCTGCATTCTGCTGATTTTGTATTAGGATTTCATGCTGGAGAATGACAAGAGTGGTACCTCATCTCCTACCTCATCCCAGACCACAAGATGATCTGCCAGGAAGCAGGTTTGTTTTGATGTGTTTTCTCCTCAACAAACCATCTTACCTGCACCAATCACCTCATTATATTCCCAGCACTTACAAATGGATCAGTCAACAGGGAAGGCAGGGGTCTTTCCCAGCACAGAAGGCAGCTTGACTGAGCTGGATTCTCAGTGTTCTCCTGGGTCTGCATTTTAAAGATAGATGTTGTGTTTACCCTTCACTTTTCCTATGGGACTGCCAAGAGTTCTCAAAGATAATTACTAATGCGATTGAAGTGACTCTGTTTCTTTAAGTACCCCTGGTTTATTAAATTCTGCCTACTGGGCTTCCACCTGTGTATATTCCATTCTGGACTCTTGTCCCAGCCCTTCTTAACATTTTCTGTTGTTGGTAATATGTCCCAGTATAACCTTTTCCTACATCTGGATCACTATATGGGATGTACCAGCTTTTACTCAGTCACACACTCATCCCACCACGGGAAAGAGTCCAGCCTCATCCTCTGACACCTTTCCTTAAGATATTTGTAAACACTGAGAGATGCAAACCTCTTCTTCATGCTAAACAGGTCTAGCTCCCTCAGCCTTTCCTCATAAGAAAAGTGTTTCAGTCCCCTCACCATCTCTATAGCCCTGTGCTGGACTCTCTCCAGTACTTCCATGTCTTTGCTGAGCTGAGAAGCCCAGAAGTGAACAAGGCACTTGAGATGTGGCCTCACCATGCCATAGTAGAGGGGGAGAATCAACCTTGACCATTGGCCACAATCTTCCCCATGCACCCAGGATCATTTGATGTGTGTTCTCATTTCCTGCTAAGAGTAGTTCTGCATTTCTCCATCTTCCACTTTCTTCCAATGTAATTCAATAACATTTTCTGTAGAGCCCCTCATATATCCCACTAATTTCTAACCCTTACCGTTCTTCAGCCTATCTGAGTTTATCCCTGTCTTTCCAGGCCTTACTGTCATGATCATTGCTCCTCCTGGGACAGCATTTCCATCTGTTGTAAAATTCTTTTCTGATTCCCAGGTCACCAGCCAGTGTCTGATGCTGTCACTGTCATCTCTCACTGTACTTCCTCTCTCCCCTGCTCGTCAGGACAGATTGCCTTTGTGTGCTTAATTAAGGGTATGTTCATGTGATTGCAAGAGAATTAAGTCAACACATCATAAGAAATTATTACCTGTCAGATGAAACATAGTAACTGACTCGCTTCTTCTGTTTGAGCCTGTCCTGATTGTGAAATTAAATGGGTGAGTTTGAACACCTTCGTGGCTGGGTTAAGCAAGCTCTTTTTATCGCACTTGAAATGAATTAGTCTTTGCATATAGTCAATTATTACATTAGTTGATTGGCAGTAATGCCTTCCGATGCACTAATTGGTCTCTTGTGATGAGTAAACACATCCACAACGTCCTCTGGCAGCACATAGGCTCTCTTGCACTTGCATTACTGATTTAGATTTTTTTTCTAAGGTGAATTCGCCACATTTGCTGATTATTCCTTTTGTTGAAACCTATGATCCCTATTTCAAATGTTCTTTTAGGAAACCACTGTTCTTATTCCATTACTGCCACACAGGATCCAGTAGTACAAGTGTGATAGGAAGGCTCTTGGAGGACAGTTCAGTTTGAACTGGAAAAAAAATCCACACATTACCTTTTCCTGCAATGGCCTCTGCCATTCTGCAGAACACAAGGACGTGTTTGTACCTGGGGCCCTGAGGGCAGCTGTCAGTCCTGTCCCTTCTGACACAAAGGCACTTTCCAATGTGAAGTCTTGGTCAGAGCCAGTAGGGATCTCAGAGAGGAGGAAGTTGAGGGATCTGATAGATGGTGGAAGATGAGGGCTAAGTGACTTCACAAGTCTGCTTGCATTTACTTCCTTTGTCCTTTCCTCATCGTGGCGTGCATCTGCCTTACAACTTTCACTGTGTCATGGAACCAGCTAGAGCAGAGATCCATGTCATGAGTGCTTCAGATTTTGGTAAGATTCTGGCTTATGAAGGAGTCTGGGACAGTTTGCAGGTGTCTTTTGATAAAACATGTCTAGGTCTGGTCTGGCCACATGAGCAAATCTGTGCTGGGGAACAGAGAAGCAGTGCAAAGTCCCCAGTTAGGACTGAACCTGTAGCACTAGAGAGACCTTTCCTCTGGTGGGTGCCCTTGCAAGGGCAGCTGGGCTGTTTGGTTTCTCTGCTATGAAGAGAGGTCAGTTGTTCCACACAACAGGGCCTAAGAAGGAGATACAGTGCTGCAGAAAGTGTGAGAGAGTGTAAAAGTAGCGAGTGTGAGAGCCAGGACTAGTATGACAATAGATGCAGACAGGGAGGAGTTGCTCAGATGGAAATCTACCTCCTCTTAGCTAAATATGCATAAACAGGAAAATGCTGTGACTCATAATTTATTTATTTATGCTTCATGTTGGACAATAAAAGACAGATTGGGTGTTTTAAATATGCCTTTTGACTCTCCATTCATCAGGGACCAGTAAAGTTCCTGCCTTTAAAGATCCCTGACATAACCTCAAGTTCAACACCCCAGAGTCAGTAGTTCATGTTTATGCTTATAGGTATGTCTCCTCATAGAACCTCCAGGCTGAAGAGACAGACTCCAGGTCTAGAGTGAGGCATAACACCTACCTTTTAATCCATTTATTTCTGGTTAGCACTTCAGTCCTTTTTATTCTGAAGCCATTAAATCTGTTGGTTTAGGTCTGATGATTAAGCTAGTGTTACAATGTGGACATAACCCACATTAATTCATGGCTATGAAACAACTCTTTCAAGAGGCTGCAGTAATAAAATTTGCTTGTTAATACTTAAATTTTTAGTCCAAGCTGTTAAGTGCATTTATCACAAAGATAGGAGTCTGCTTTTCGTAAGAAGGCAATCCCGTAAATGTGGCTCATTTTTGTAGATCTGGGCCCAGACATGTTTTTTAAGGGTTTAAAAGTTGGTTGTTGGTGATCTTTTGGAAATACATGGTTCCAGGACCTTGAGGGATGGAAACAGAAAGAACTGTAAAATCATTCTTCTGGAAAGTAAGTCTGTATTTAACTTGTTTGTTCTCTCTGAAGGGTTGAAGTCAATGGAATCCTGACAGTGCAAGAGCCTTAGCAGAATCTCAAAGGGATGGTTGAAAGCACTAAGGAAGGATATTGATCCTAAAAGCAATGTTGCTACCAAGAGCAAGGAATGCTCCCAACAGCATTCAGAAAGCAGCAGGACATGTTGTGATGTTCAGGCTGCACAAATTGACTCCACCACAGCCAGGAGTTGTTGGGGAGCAATTCATGAAGAGGAGAGTGGGCATAATACACTCAGAGTTGTCAGCATGGTGGCTCAGGTGTCAGACAAAAGGCATTTGAGCTCCTGACTCTCTGAATAGCTTTGGCAAGTACTCGGACTGCTCTGAACTTTCATCTGCAGTGTAAGGATCAGACTTCCCCATCAGACTTGGCCTTCCAGACTGATCATATCACAGAGACACCCTGAAGCTTAAGTGTATTTTCTTAGGCTAGGCCTCCTTATTCCAGATGAGGATACAATCAGGAGCTAGATCATGACAGCAGGATTGGAGGGGAAGGGTCGTTATGTCACTGTGTCTCAGAGAACAGCAGTGATTTTCTGAGGGAAGCTGCTTGCTGTACATCTCTCTTGGGGAGCTAGGCAGAAGTCACAAGTCAGCAGCAAAAAGGTTTGATGGTTATTTTCAGATTGGTTCTCTACCCTGGTGAGTGGTGGATGAAATACAGGACTGCTGCATTACCATCTCCAGACCCCAAAATGTGGGGCTCTAGGGAGTCCTCTGGCTTTGCTCTGCAGGGATCAAAGGACATTGCATCACTACACATTTTAGATTAAGCTTGTTTGATTTTGGGCTCTGGGCTCTGAGAGGGAACAGCTTGAGGACCCCATGGACTCTGGGCATCAGCCAGCTTTGTCTTTCTGATATTCCTCCATGTGAAGGGAGCTGCTGGCTGCTGCAATTGATCTATACACATTCCTGCTCTGCTTCTGGTCCCATGGCACATCAGCTGCCCCATCTTTCACCTCACTGAGCAGCATCAACTTGCATAACCTCCTTGGACTTGTGTGTCATAGTCACTTATATTAACTAAAGACCCCTGAAAGAAAATGTGCTTGGACTTGTGGATCCTGCTTTTGTAGCTCATAACTATTCTTGTAGTTCTAAGGACCTGTTTAAGGGAGTGTATCCAGCTCCCCTGTGTGTATTTCCATGGGTGTGTGAGTGGTAGAGCTGTTCTGGTTGCTGACAGTGGACACACCTGGCTCTGAACCGACCTGCGGAGAAAGTCACTGTGGCCCAGAGGCTCCTGGTGCTCTGCAAGTGGCCAAGCAGGAGACACAGCCACAGGTTTTCAGGTCACTCCTTCAAGCCCTCACAGGGAAGACAATTTTGCATGTCAGTGGAGATGCTAGGCTGCAATTTGAGATGTTTAAGGATACAAGAATGCCTAAGGGATTTGGTAGGTCCTCTGAGGTCAGGTGGTAATTTGAAGACACCTGTAAATGCCTGAAAAACTTTGAAATGTTAAGTTCTTCATCATCCATGCATGGATTTCCCAAACCCAACTTCTGCTCTCATTTTCCCAAAACTTCTATGTTCCTCTATGTTTTCTCCACTGCACCTTGCAAAGAACAGTTTCCCTGGTCCAGCACTGTGAGCCTTTCACCCCCTCCTCTGAGACCTCAGCAAGCTGCACCAAACTCAGTGTCCCTCAACACTCTTCAGGGTCCTTCCTAAGCCTCTCTATTGGAAGTCAGCTGGAACTATTGCTTTTCCAGTAGAATTAACCCCTTTTGCTTCATCAACATGGTCAGCTCTGAATTGTTAATCAAAGGATATCACCTTGTTTGTGGAATATCCATCCTGCTCCACTTCTCTGATCACCAGCTCATCCAAAGCTCAACCCAAAGCTCATTTCTATCCTTCTGCAAGGGATAGACAAAGCATGACAAAACCCTGAGATCAATTTCCTCTCCATTTGTCTGCCAAGCTCTCCATTCTGGGATGTTCTCCCCACCTCTTTCTCTTTTGCCCCTCAAGCAGGGTTTGGGATCTTTGACAACAAGGTTTTCAAGCATAGCGATTTTTTTAATCATTCACAGTAATTCATTACAGCTTTTACTCTTCTAATTCTCTGTGACACATGGTCTCTCATGAGCATCGCTTTCAAACACATGAATCATTGCTAGACATCCGTTTTCCCATGTGGGTCTTTGGCAAGGGGAGCTCTTGCTCATCTCCATGGACTTTCAGCTTGCATGGCTTTGTCATGAATATGGCCTGGTGCCTGCTGTGTCAGGTGCCTTTGCACATGCACATACAAACACACACACAGACGCACGTGTGTCACTGTACAGGATTAACTGGACTCTGCAGCTCTATCTTGATCAGCCATCATCCTCCTTCTGAGTCATGGCTGAGGAAGATAAGCAGCTGGTTTTGCTATTGACTTCATGATAATAAGTAAACAGTAATTAATATTTTGCAATTATGTATGTCCTTGAATTGGATGATCTGAAAGCACTTCATTAACATTAATTAGTCATCATTGCATAGCCCACATGAGGTAGATAAGGTTTTATTGTGCAGAAGAGAAAACTGAGGTGGAAAGAAATACTAGGATCAGGCAGGTCTAACATCTTTCAAAAGGGTTTGCAATGCCTTGACCCTTCTCAAAGCTGAGGTTTGCTGCAGACACTGATGGCAAAACTGGGGCTAAAATGCAGAGGGTAAAATCCTAAATGTTCAGGACAGAGTCCCACAGCACTAGTCAAGACCCTGATTCCTCAGAGGTTGTGCCTGTCCACTGCTTTGTCTTTTCCTCCTTTTGCTGCTGTTTGATGCTTTGCTAATCACCAAGACTCCAGTGCAACAAGTGGGATAGGCATCTAACAGACCCAAAGCAGTGGAGTGGATCTAGACCTTGTCTGGACCTGGTCTAATATCTTAGAGACATTTTTTTCAGTTGCCCAGAAAACATTTACCAAATCATCCAAATTACTTAGGTTATAAAGTCATTGCAAAAGCACTGTTGGCCAGCTGGAGGCCAGACATAGATCAAAGCATTTGGGTAAAGGGAGATGTGTCTAGACATTGTGTGGGGTTTCCAAACCCACACCAGTGTCTCACAGCAGGAGCTGGATTTCATTGCCTAAGTGACCTGGATGCTCCTCCAGCAGACTTTTGGAAGGACAAGGGTCTCCTGAAGGTCTCATGTCAGATCTGCTGACTGGTTTAGGTACTTCAGGGCATCTCTGAGACCTCCTTGTTTTGGATGACAGAATCCTGCCCCAAATGTCCAGTTTTGTGGCCTGTGTTGGCAGTGCCTGCCCAGCATGTCCAAGTCTTTCGCTACATCTAAGTCTTTCTCTAGACAGGTAGATTGATGCCCAGACACTGTATAAGTTAATCTGAGCACCCTCTGAAAAATCTTTACTGTCCTCTGGGTAAAGAGTCTAACCACTCTGTTGCTTCCAGTTCCTATGTTTACCTCCCACTTTCAGGTCCAAGTTATTTAGGGACTTTGGAAAATATCTCTATCTGCCTGCTGAGGCTACAGCTGTGCAGTAGGAACAGTGTCACTGCAGATCTACTGCTCACCTCAGAGCTCACTCCTAAGGCTTATCATGATGACCTTACAAGGCTATCATTCCTAAGGCTTGCTGCATAGGACACTTCCCCCCCAGTATCCTTCTCATTCCAGTGCTGGCTCTGCAGAAATCAGTACCATTCGGATTTAAAACCAAATCAGACACTGTTGTCCCAAGATCTTCAGTCATGGTCCAAGTTTCCTTCAATGCTAAGTGATTGGATTTTATTTCTTGATTGTGTTTATGTCTTTCCCAGTTAGAGGAAGTCTGCATGACAATGGTGTGAGATCAGGGATAGCCAAGTGTCCCCACAAGACCTGGGTAGATGTGCTCTCTTTTCCAGCATCTTGGTGGTCCCAACCAGACCAGAAGCTGGGAACCTGGGATATTCCCTGGGATATACTAGGGAACCTACCTCCTGTGGTCAGGCTCTGACTTCTTCCTCAGGTGTTTTATGTGAACTGTGCTTTATTTGACCTCAGTGATTTTCATGACTGACCTTCTCCAAGAGGGCTGAGTTAACATCTCTTTATGTTGCTGATCTGCACTGTCAGTGGTCACTTCTGGATGTTCAGGTGAGCTGGGCTTGGATGTACAGCACTGGGTCCTCTGGGACAATGGACACGGGGATTTCAAACAGGGGACCTATATGTACCTATTCTGGGCTCAGCTGAAGAAGTAAACTCAGGGTTTTTTTAAACTCAGGACTGTGTTGGTGAACTTCAGGCTGGCTTTTCTTGGTTGAGGGCTGGACTGAAAAGCTTTAACACAATTCTTTTAATACATGTGTCTGGAGCAGTTCTATGTGTATGAGAAAAGCACCTAGCTGATCAAAACCTGGGTCTTACCTAGTTCTCATTATTTATTAAAGCCCCTCCCCTTGCACCAGCTGGAACACAGGGAGCCCCGGGTAACCAGATGGTGGGAGTCCCCAGTCTCATTATGAAGTGGGATTGAAACATGTTTTGCCTGAAGGATTTTTATGGGTATTTGCTGACAGAGAACAGGGGTGAGACTAACAGATCTTTTGGGTCTCATGGCAGAGCTTGTCATGGTTGATACATGCTCATTTCCCTAGATTCATTCTTTTTTTGAGCATCTCCTCCTGTCCACCCCAGGTTTTGCCCTTCCCAATATCCTCATGCCTGGTTCAAGGCTCACAGCCCTTCCAGCCCTAAGTTAGTTCCCTTTTTCTTTGCCTGTCTGCAGAAACATTCCTCCTCTCTCTCTCTTAACCTCAGGCCCTTTATCTGCTGTCTTAATTCCCAGTTTAAGCTCTTGTTTAAATTGCCTGCACACAGCTCACTGGCCCCAGTCCCTCTGCAACTTCTCCCAAGTCCTTATCAGCTCCACACATGCCTCCTCCCTTTCCCTGTTGCAAACACTGTGTTCCTGATATCAGGTTTCTCTGTGGCTCTCTCATTTGTCTCCTGTCCCTTCTATGCCCTCCACAGGCTGGCAGCCTCTGTCACCAGGTCCAGCCACCTTTGGGTTCTTCCACCTTCCTCTCTGTCTGGTTTTCTCTCTGGGGAATCATGAGGTGGTCTCTCTAACAATGGCCTTCCATGGCACCATACCCTAAACACTCTCCCAAACCCTTTTCTTTCCATCTCCATGCCTTGTCTTCACCTCTAAACCACAGAGCTTCCCTCCACCTGTCCAGCTCTGTTATGACAAGTGTTAATGCTGTACCTCCCCCTTCCCCCAGTCTGGGATCATTACCTCTCAGACAACCTTCCTTCTACCCAGACACCATCTCCCAGAGAAAACCATGGCCTGGGGATGTTGTCAGTCCCTTGTTTTCACTTCTGGTACCTACTTTCTGCCATGGGGCCATCAGAAGCCATCAGTATGAGGTGACCCTACTCGAGCAGGGAGCCTGGACCATACAACCCACTGTTCCAGCCTCACCCATTCTGGGCTTCTTGGCTTCTTGAGCATGAGGGAACAGATCCATTTCCTCTGTGGGGAAGATATGGTGAGGGATCTTGTCCTCTTGAGGAGCTGCTGAAATTTCAGATAAGAGGTGAATTACATCCCAAATTTCAGAGAAGTTTTGTCAGCAAAAATTTGTCAAGTCTCTGCTGAGGCCATCGGAGCTGCACTTGGACCACACTAGAAATTTTCACTGGTGGACCAAAGCACTTGCCTACTTGCAACTCTGTCTCTCTGTCTTCTCCAGTCCCAGATGCAAGGCAGGACGACCAGGGCCCTTAAAACTATGATTTTTACGATGGGTAAAAGCATAAATTTGTTAGCCTACTTCTGGAAGTGCTTGAAATAAATATATATTTGAGGTAAACAGCAGGTGAGAAAACATTCAATCCCCAGCAGTGCCAGTTTGGCAATGCTCTGGGCAATCTTGGGAGCAGAGCAACAGGCTGCACTGGCAGCTGTGCCAATGAGGCACAGCAGAAGAGCTTGGGCAGGCAGATGTTCAGAGCTCACAGGCAAAAACACCCAAAAACACCTTTTGTCCAGATGTGCTTGGTTTGAGACAGGTCCCTCAGCTGCCTGTGGAACACCACAGAAAGAAGAGCCTGGAGCATCCCAGTGCCACCCTGGTGGTGTGGGCACAGCTCAGCTCCCAGCTCCCAGCTCCCAGGCAGGACAGCCCCTGCTCCCTGCCAGCCCTGGGCTCTGCTCCTGCCCACCCAGGGCTCGGGTCCGGCAGCCCTGCTCCAGGCAGTGGAGGAGGAGGGCAGAGCCTGGCATGGGCTGTGCTCTGGGTGTGTCCTGCCAGCGCTGGGCACCGGCTGAGCCTGGGGCAGGGTGTGGGAGGGTGTTTGTGTGGCTGCATCCTCCTCCTGTGGGCAGTCTGACTGTGTCCCATGACACACACATGGCGGGAGGGGGGAAGGGAGGGTGAATGGAAGATGACTGTAGGAGTCTGCAACAGAGAGGATAAAGAAGAAAATCAGCTAGACCTGCTGGGTTGGTTGAAATTCTTGTTTTGGGCTTGGACGAGGTGTTAAAGCACATTTCTCATTCCCTTGAGGGATTTGAGAAGTGTCTCCCATACCAGTGAATGACTGCAAATGCATCAGGGGCAGCAGGAGCTGTCTCTGCCCTGCCTTGTGGCACCCACCTTGGGACCCTGCTCCTGCCACCCAGCTCCACACTCAGCAAGAGTTCGCTTGCCCCTGGGCACTGCCATCGTATAAAGGGACAGGAGGCAGGTTTCCCAGTCATAAAGGTGTTGCACAACTAATTATTCTGGCTTGGCTCCGGATCCCTGGAGCTCAAGGATGCCACACTACATGACTAGTGCAGCACAGGCCTGGCCCAGCTTGAGCCTCAGGCTAGTAAATCACTTCTGCTCCATCTCTCCCCTTCCACTCAGGTGTATGCTCTGTCAAAGGGGGACTTGATGGAGCATGCTCTGAAGCAGCAGCACCTGCAATCAGGGGCAGCCAGAAGCATATTCTTGGTCTCTGTAGTGGTGCCTTCCCTCTCCCTCAAGGGACACCCCTGTGTGAGCCCCCAGCCCACAGCATAGCCAGCACTGCACTGGGTAGGAGCAAATCCCCATGCCTGGGTTTTTCGTTTGTATTTGCCTGGCTCAAGGCTAAAACCCATTTGTCTTGACATGCCTTTCTCCTGGAAATTAAAGACCTTGTATTTTTCTCCTCACAGTAGTATTCGTGCCCTATAATCAAGCTACTTCTCCATGTTCTCTCTGAAGAGCTGAACATACTGAACTCTCAGCTTCTCCCTGCAAAGTGTTATTTGCTTTAGCCTTCGGGTGAATTTCCTGGTGCTGTCTTCACTATCTTTAACTCTTAAACATCTTTCAAAAGTGCAAAAACACCTGAAATCCCACAGCTCTCTACTCATCAGGGCTGGGTGCAGATATTCCTGTCTTGTTGATCTGCTGCCATGTGAGGTACCTCTCCCTCTCCCCCTCCCTCTCCCTCTCCCTCTCCCTCTCCCTCTCCTCCATAAGAAATGTCACTGAGCTGGTCAGACATTTCAGTGAAAACCTTTTCCTTGCCACAGCCTTTCAAAAATTGGCTCACTGGCCAGGCACATTGCAGGGCTGTCCAGCTCTGCAATTAGATGCTGGTGGATTTGGCAATCCTGGTGGGAGATGGGAATGCAGAGTCAGAACATCACTACTGTTGGACATACAGCACTAAGAATTGTGTCTTATGTTCATGCAGACTCCTGAGCAGGGGTCTTTGAACACTATTGCAGCTCAAGTTTGTAGCCAGCTTTGGTACACATATATCTCTGCTTTCCTTCATCTTCTGTGATACGAAAGGAGGCAATAAATCAAGTATAATCCCAGGCAGTGGCCAGGGCTCTTACATATGCTAGGGCAGAGCCCAAACATGTCTGAACCATCTGAACCAGTGTTGATCACAGACCAGTGGTGCAGAATGCAAGCAGGGGAGCATCCCAGCATCCAGGGCAATCAAGTTTTAGGGGCCAAATTCTCTACTGCTGAAAGCTGAAGATACCTCTGTTTAGATGCATGGAAGATTTATCCTGGCATTTTTTTGTTATCCAAATCAGCAATAACCTTGAGGTGTTAGCTTGGAGCCCATCCACTGCAGGATGCATTGTCCCAGAAACAGGATGGAAAGTTGCCTGTTTACCAAGCAGCAAAAACAATAGTGATGAAAGACAGAGCAGTGACCTGAGTTCAGCAGCTCCAGCACCGGGAAGTAATAACAACAGATGTGATCCTTTACCACAGAGGTCCACAAGCTAGTTTAGAGTTTCATGGCCCAGAGTCACCCTAAGGGCACTGTGCATTCCAGAAACCTCTCTGAAGCACCTTACGGTAATGGCAACAAAAAGAAAACTGTTGGGCTGGTGTCAAGGGAGCAGTGTTACTCCCAGACCAACGAAACTCTGTTTCAGAGAGCAGAAGTTAATTCCTTTTTCAATAAGAGGCCTTGGCAAGGGTTATTACTAGCAATTTGCTCTGGTTCCCAGGCTTGCTGTGGTCCAACTTGACATAATTCACCAGGTTGTTTAGCCCAAGAGGATGCACCTCCCTTCTGGGACATCACTCATGTAAAGGACTGCTAAAGGATAGGACATGTGTCTTGAAACCCCCATTTGATATTTTTTCTGTAAGATATGCCTGATCTGAGGGCTACCTTTCCTCTCCAGCATGGGCAGCATCATTTGTACATGAGTATACACTCCTGAAGACCTCTAGTCTCTTCACTGAGAGGAGCGAAGAGTTTTGGTCTGTTTCTGAAGGAGAAGGATTAGCTGCTGTGACAAACCCTGGGAACAATATGAGACACTGCAGTGAAGGGCTGTAGTCCCAGAAGCAGGTCACACCACCACCAATGTAGTTCCCTTTGCTACAACTTTCACGCCCTGGACCTGGATCCTTGTGCAGTGCTCAGAGTCCGTGGCCCTTGGCTGAAAACCCAGCAGTTATTGCTGGCTATCCACATCAGCAGACTGCACAGCTCATGCTTGGAGGCCTGCTGAGCTCAGCCACCAGCCTTGCACTTTGCTGCTGTTTCCACAGGGCATCAGGGATGCTCACTGGAAGAGATGCAGTGTGCTCTGCTTCCTGCTGTGGAGCCAGCTGTTCCAGCAGTGGGAGAGTGGAAGGCATAGCTCTCAGAGATCTCAGAAGTGCTGGGATGTCAAAACCCACCTGAGGAGACTGCTGTCTCCCCTTCCCCTCACACACACCTTGCTCTCCTAGAGCAAGGCAAGGAGTTTTCTATGTAGGTAAAGAATAGCCTCAACTTCAGACTTCCTCTAATTTCTGTGGGAGCCACTGGGACAGAGCCTTCCTAGCACATCCCTTATGGAAACCTGCCACAAATGACTTGCATGCCTTATTCCCCTTCAAGGGTCCACACTGGAATATCCCACCAGCTTTTCTCTAGCTCTTTCATCCTTCCCTCATCACCACTAACTTGGTGTGCCAGGGGGAAGAATGAATGAGCAGAACGACAGCCAGCCAAGCCCCACTCTTTCCCTCTGCACTGTCATTTCTGCCAGCTGAGAGTATTCATTGTGGGAAGGGTGGGAGAGCATGTGTGGAGCCAGGGTAAGGGTTTTGCAAGGCTGAGCGGATGCCCCAGCTGGGTGCCTGCAGCAGATCCTCCCCAAGCTACAAAGGATGAGTGTAAGAGATCTTATCTCGTTTTTCAGTAATAGGTATCCAATCTGCTGACTCCAGTGGCCCAACTCATGTCTGATTCAGGTCTCTGGGCTTCCTGCAGGATGTCTGAGTGGCAGGCTCAGGAATCGGGAGCTCATCAGAGATCCATCACTTGCACCTCCCAAGACAGGCTGGAGGGTGTGATACCCCCACCCTGGAGCTGAAGAATGAGTACATCAATGTGTGGTTAACATGTAAAGCAGGAGAGTCTTTCCCCAGAGGATCCAGAGCTCCCTCCTGGGAAGCCCCAGTCACACACTACAGACTTCCATTGACAGCTTTTGCTGGGAAAAGATTTCCCAAGTGGAGTGTGTGGCAAGACACCCTGCCACAGCATGAGCCTTTTGTTGCCTTGGCAGTATTGCCCTGCTCCTGCCACCCTGCAAACCTGGTGTGACAAAATGCCTGAGATGGGAAGACTTGGGACTGCTGCAGCCTGGGGAGGGGTAATCTCTGTGTTTTTTGGCTGATTGCTGCTCTTGCCACCTTCCTGTTACTCCTTCTCTATTCTGGAACTGAAGAAGAGCTGTGGTGGGATTGGGACTCCACTCTTGGGATTTACTGGGAGATGTGGGCTGCAAGGACAATGGAATCCACTGCCTCTGCATCCCAGAAGGAGGCAGAGACACAACAGCTGTCTGTGGGTGGAGGAGGGACAGGCCCTCCTACTTGTGAGTTCAGAACACCAGTGCTTGCCTCCACCTGGTGCTCCTTTTAGGTCTCATCTTGCTCTGACTGCATGCTGGCAGCTGACAGAGCTAGGGGTTTCCTTGCCTAAGGGACAAAGAGTGTCTGACCCCAGGAGGAGGTGGCTGGGACTGGAAGCTGCTGCCAGCACTGGCTCCAAAGGCACTGGTGGCTGAAGAGAAAGCATGTATTCCCTTCTGCCAGCTTCTCATCCCTGACCCCCCAACCTGTGCCAGGACAGGCAGATCCTGTGGCTTCTGGCCTGGGTGCTCTCCACACCCAGCCCTGCCCTTGGATGTAAGGGGCACAGGGAGATCTTGGACTGCCTCACTGGGATGGGATTGCCTCTGCCATGTACTGCTCTCTGCTCCCTTGAACCACTTTGATTCGACTGTGGACTTCTCAAGATCATAAAGACTTTGATCTTGATCCACCCACCACTGTGAAGCAAACTGGGGCTTGGACTTCCTGTGTCCACATACAGGAAATAAAGGATGTATTCACAGGAACAAGATTAGCCCAGTTTCAGTGCTCCTAGTTTAGGACTGAAATTCTGAATATCTCCTGGATCCAAATTTGGAATCTGCTTTTGCTGACTTTTCTTGGGGTTTTCTATGTGTAAATCCCCACTTTAATTTCTTCTGGGCAGGCAAAAAAAAAGAGGTCAGGACATTCTCATAAGGAAATTTTGGCTCTTTACTCTTTGAATATTCCAGGTCAGCCACAGGTTTTGTCAACCACTGTAACTTCATGCTTGGGGAGTGAGGGAAAGAGAGTGGCTCTTACCACAACGGCTTTCAAGTTCTCTGCTTTTCTCCTCCCATGAGATCAAGACTTCCTTGAAGACTCCAGAACCAGTTTAAAAGCTATTGCCTCAAAGCAGCTCATGTCCCACGCCTGCTGATGGCTGTGAAAGAGATGCCAGTAAAAGGATATTATCACTTTCTCTGGGAGAGGGGCTCTTGTGGTGGGTCAGGAGGAGGGTGCCTGCTCGTGTCTCCTCTGACTTTAGGTGTTGCATCCACTGCACAGCCCAGTCCTTCTGTTTACAGCCCTCTTATCTCCACAGCCCCAGGCACTCGTCTCAGGTGGCTTGTCCATGCCAAATCCCTGTTTCATTATGGAATCTCAGAAATGCCCATTACAATGCAGTTCCTTAATGCTTATTTGCTAAAGGATGATGTTTAATACTTAAACTACCCAGGGGGAAAAGAAAATAGGTCAGTATGGAAATTTCCCCAGGATTCAGGCTGATTTAAAATCAGCTGGAGGAATGAATGTCCCAAAGAGGACAGCAGACTCTGTTCTCACTTGAAGTAAGTGTAGACAAGCTCACTTTGCTTTTGCAGAGGTGGATTTAGGGAGCGTCCAGGTGAACTGGTAGTTACAGTCCTTCAATAGCCCTGAACACAAGAGGCACGTAGTTTGCTCTGAAGTGCTTTTACAGCTCAGGAGCCCAGTTCTCTTCTCTGAGGGTGAAGGTTAGAAGGAAATCCCCTGCAGAGACCATGAGAGACCCAACGGAGATTTGGGGATACAGAATTAGGTCAGGGTACAGAAACTGGGGAAAAAGAGGGACACCACATCTCCTTTCAGATTTAACCCTCTAATACTTTCTGCCTTTGCATCTCCTGGGAAGGAAAATGTTACTTGAATTTGAAAATACTGAATATCCATGCTCCTATGGTTTCTATGCTCTAGCCTAAAATTATCAACAGCTGGTTCATCTCTAGTTGCGCTTGTGCCAACACAAACACTAATTTTTCTTCCTAATGCACCTACTGGCAGCAGTATGTCCCAACTTGGTCTTGGGTTCACTGTGTTACCTTATTTGAGCACTTTTGGCCCATATTGGGCTGGTGAAACTCCATTCACCCCTTTGTTGTTCTGACATTCCTTTGCACCTTTTCCATTTTCAATTCACCTTTCTTGAGCAAAGGTGATCTGGAATTTACGTGGCATTGCAGAGAGAGATCCTGCTGTGAACTGTGGAACAGCTTTAAAGTTTCCCTGCTCCTATTGCAAATACATCATCCCACCTGTGGTAGAAACATCTTTACCTCTTGCAGGTCTGTACCCCCTTAGAGACTGGGGTGGGTTACAGCAGTTACCTGTGGCTTTCTCTACCTGGGATAATTGCTTTAGTCTTCCTTTGTAGCCCAACAAAGAGACACTCCTAAAATGATCTCATGGAATACATATCTAAAATTACATCTAGGTGGGTTCTTTTGCTCTTAAAGTGATTGTTTCTGTGCTGAGGAACATCTCTAGCTGTGGTTAGGTTGAAGAGCAGGCACACTTTCCATTCTGGGACATGTCCTCACCTGGTAGGGAAAGTTCTTGTCATTGCTCCTGACTCACATTTTGGGCTGGTGGAGTTTCACACCATTTCTCTGTCTTCTGCCTTCGCAGTCTTTGAACTCTCCTGCTGTGGTGCACAACAGCAGCAGCGTCTCCAAGTCAGGACTGGCTCTGCAGCTCTGAGGAATGGCTGTCTACACAGAGCAGTTTATGAGAGAAGCCCCTGCCAAAACTCTATTTCAAGAGAGCTGTTTGTAATATCTTCCCCTTCAGATGTGTTATTAAAAAGCTTTCTTCTGGAGCAACTGATGCTTTTCCAGTGTGGAGTAGTTATTCTGGCATGCAACTGCTGAGAGTGGAAAATGCAATCTCTACAGGAATGGTATGTGATGTACATTGTTTATTCCTGTAAATTAGGATGAGCTTTGGAGTGAGGAGGAAACCAGACATGACAAGGAACCTCCAGGGGCACAGGCTAATGCCCAATATAGCTCTGGGGGATCCATCCCTATGAGATACTTCTGAATTACCTTACGCATAGACTCATGCCAGCACACCCTTTCCTTCACTTGGTCCCAATCAGTGGACTTCATGAAGAGCTATTTTAATGAAATTTAAAATATTATTCCTATTACTATATAGTAATTCAAGTCCAGACCCACTCTTTAGTGGCCAGGAACCTAAATTAGGATTGCAGTTTCACCTTAAGTTTCTCCAAAACCAGGTGTCGTAAACAATACTTAGCTGTGTAGGTTATCACTTTTTCCTGGAAAAATTTCTTCATTTTTCTAACTCATTTTGGAGGGCTAAGCAGACCCAGACATGAAACAAACACCTGGTTCTGCAAATCTGGAGATTCAAGGCAGGATGTTGAAATCTCTGCCCTTAACCCTCCAGCTAGAATGGTTTAGAAAGCTTATAAACTTCCTATCCACCCACTTCCTACACTGCCTTGCTAGGCAAGCTATAATTTTTATTTTTAATGAAACCTAATGAACATGTCACCATACTGCTCTGTCAAGCAGATCATGGGAAGGAGACGGTTAGGGGTATCTTCCAAAGGGAGATTTCACAAGGATGAATCCTGCCATGCCTTGACACAGTGACCTCTCTTGGCATAACGGCTTTTGCACCAGGTGACCCTGCCATCAGTGCAATGAGTGACTCACTACAGATCTGAGTGATTCACGCTTCTCTCCCTCTTGGATTGCACCATCCATCCTGGGATGAGCGAATAAATTTGGCTTGGACAAGCTGTGGAACCCACCAGTCCAGGTTTATCCATTTACTTTCTTAAGAAAAAGTCTTGTTACCTTGTTAAACTTGGATTTTAATAGGAGAAATTACATTGCTGGGGGGTGATTCAGGACTCTGCAGAACCCAAGGAGTTTATGAACCTGAATTTATTTTGTGCCACTACAGCTAGTAGGAAAACAGCTTAATGGGAGCAGCCAGGAATTGGTTCTTCCTTAATAATTTCACCTGTATCTTTCCCCTGGCATGTAGTGATGAGGGTCGGAGCCAAGTGGCAAGGCTGAAACACAAACAGCACACTTGGAACCTGGCTGTTAGTTTTGGATCTGGTCTAGAAATAACAGCCCGAGCACACAGTCAGTTGATTGTGGCACATTGCATGGTTCTGCTGGAGAGAAAGGAAAGGAGTAAGAAAGTGACAAACATTACAGAGAAGTACTCTGTTGGACCAGGATCAAAAGGCATAGGTTCAAATCCTGGATAATTCCAAGGTATGGCTGTATTTGTTGGTCCCTGAAGATACTGGAAGAAAAGTTTGAGATTTATGGCAGGAGCACAGGAAAACTATGTTGTCTCTGTTGTCTCTTCTCCGCTGAGTTGGGTTTTCTTTTCTATTGGAGTTTCCTCTGGGCTACCAGCAGATTCCATAAACTGGAGTGTTACACTGTCTTGATTTTTGACACTATAGAGATTGATAGGGGTAGTTCATTCTAGTACCTTAATACCTGACATTTTAATCACACTGTGACTGACAAGAGAAATCCCTTGCTTGCACTTCAGTAGCTCTGGCAAAACCACCAGGAAGTCAAACATAAGTTTTTTACGACAGAGTTTTGGAAATTTCCTTTCTTTGAGGCTTGGTGTGGTGAAAGAGCTTCTTTGGATATCCATGCAAGGCAACACTAAAGGCCTGGATGTCTTTCCAAATCCAGGAGAGCCCAGCAGCTCTGAGGTCTTGTCTCATTATCCTTAACTGCTACAATCCTACCTTGTTTATTTCTACCATCCCATGGATTTATTTTAACCACCAGGATGGGTACAAGCACCCTGACCGCCAGTTATTGTAGGAGATGGGCTTGCTTGGAAATCTATTGCTGCTCAAAGACATCTTTAAATTATTTCTGTTTAGATTATGTGTCCCTAAATTCAGCAAAGCACAGTAATTCCTGTATTGGCACAGAGAAGCTCCAGCACTGGGGCCTTTCAGCCCTTGCCCACACTTTGATTAGTTATTGCTTCTGAAAGGATATCCCTCTTCTTCTAGCGTTGCGTCACTGTCCTTTCCCCAAGCTCCTTCCTAGATAATAACATGGCTGCTTGTTGGGAAAGCAATTGCATAAGTCCCTATTGCTCATTTTAAGTCATTGGATCTTGGGCTGCAGTGATTCATCCTCACAACGCCCCAAGAGGGGAATCTGATATCACCCTCCAATTTACTGACGGAGAAGCTGGGGTGTGGAAAGGTGAAGGATTTGCTTGGGGTCAGGCAGTGAGTCAGGCACAGAGATGGTGTCGGAGCACCCACCCCACCTCAGCTCCTCAGGCTTGCCTCTGTCTAGACTTCTCCAAGCACCAGTTTTGATGCTGGTCTTATCACCATCTTTTACCCCAGCCAGCGGCTGAGTACCATGCACTGCCCCCTGCCCACCCCTAGTGGGGAAGACAATGGAAAAAAATGCAAAACTTGTGGGTTGAGATAAGAACAGTTAATAATTGAAACAAAATAAAATATACTATTAGTAGTAATAACAATGACAATGAAGAGAAAAACAGACAATAAAACCCAAGAAAGGCATGTGATAAACACCATTGCTTACAACCCACTGAGAGATGCCCAGCCTGTTTCCCAGCAGTGATCATCTGCTCCTGGCCAATTCCCCCCCAGTTTATGCACTAGGCATGATGTTCTGTGGCATGGAATAACACTTTGGCTAGTTTGGGTCAGCTCTCCTGGCTGTTCTCCCTCCTGCTCACTGGCAGAGCATGGGAAACTGCACAGTCCTTGAGTTAGGGTAAGCACTGCTGAGCAAGAACTGAAACATCAGTGTGTTATCAACATTATCCTCATACTGAATCCAAGTCACTAGAAGGAAGGAAATTAATTATCCCAGCCAAACCCAAGACATACCATCAACCTTGGAACCTTGACGTCTCCCCTTCCTTCACCATTTGTGAGGAAATGCCTGTATCCTCAATTTGTAACAGAGGGCCTCAGATGCCAGAGACAGAAAAACTGTTCCTACCTTCTTGGAGAACATCACACCCCCCATGCTTTTTTCTCCTCATCTTTCTCTCTCTAGTCTGATGGTCCTATCCTCCTCACCAGGGAAGGAATGGGAACTAGCCTAAATAAATCTCAATAAAACTACACCACAGAACACAGTGTCTACACACTGGTGGCCATGTGTTTCAGCTTGAGAGCTGCCAAAAGGGTAAAAACCTCAACAGACAGCTTAATTTCTGGCTGTGATAGCTTGGATAAAGCATCAGGGTAAAAGGACAGAATATAAAAGACAAGGGAGTGCAGGAGGAAGTGAGGAGCCTCCATGGCTCTGTTGATGCACTACAAGATGATGAGGGGAGAGGTATGGAGAGAAGGTTGAGAATGGGTGTCTTGGCCAGTCGTTTGCAAACCCCAGCTGCAGCAAGCGAGCATGGGGCTGATGGAGCACTCACTGTAGTTCAGAGGACCCCATTGATGCTGGCAGTTCCAGACTGGGCTTGAGCACAAAATAACAAGGAAAGTTTCCTGCCTGTGTAATTATGTTTGGACTTGAGTGTTTCCCTGTGTTTGATTCCTCACACATTATTGCTTTCTTAGCCACATTCCTGACTGCTTCTTGTTGGCTGCAGTTTCTGTACAAAATAAAGGCCCATTCACCACTGTACTAAAAAGCTCTGGTTTTTCCACAGGAAAGTTGATGGTTAAATAAGGAGAAGAGGAAAAGCTGGGCATCTGTGGCTTTGCAGAGAAGGTGGGGGAACAAATCAAGGAAAGGGGTCCCTTTCAGTCCTGGAAATTCAGCCCTGCTGCTCTGAGTCAAGACCTGGTGAGTCAAGAAGCCCAGGGAATTTTTACTGCTCACTTAACAAAAACCAGACGCCATGAGCTGCACATGTCCTGGGAGCAGTCCTCACCTCAGATGGTACGGACTGGGACTGATTTCATCCAGGCCATCTTGTGGAATAGTCCTAGATTAATACAGGATGTTACTGACAATGAAAAGGCAGCAAGGGTTGTTTCCTGTGTGGCTTGGTAAGTCTGTGGGCTCCTCACTGAGGTCCTGTGATCAGGACTGGCTCTGCACTTGGGGTCTCATGTCTTTTCTTTACAGCTTTCAGGGGAACTGGGCTGCAAGGGCTCTCCCAATGCTCTGGGAGAGTGAGATAAATTGTAATGACACAAAAGAGTTTGGACCCAAATGTAGATTTCCATGGAAAGAGGTTTGGTCTTGTTCACAGCACCAGCTTCAGCTGGGTAACTGCTGGAGCTTGGGAGAGCCTTGGACTCAGCTGTGGGGCTCAAACCCTCCTGCCTCCCAGATTTTTTGTCAAAGCACCTACAGCCTCTGAATCAGCACAGGAGCACACATCTCCTTGCCACACTGCAGGAGCTTGGGAGGGAAGGAAATCTGAACACAGGGTACCATGCTCACACAAATGGGTAAGGCACTGCTCAGTCTATGCATTTAACTGAAGCTGGAGAAGGGCAGATATGGCCCTGTATTTTAGATAGAGATAAAACAGCAGTGCCTTCAGCAGGACACATTTAATTCCTTCTTCTTAGGAAACTCCTAAATCTTTTGCTCACCTATGCAAGCAATAAGGAAAATGTAAAAAAAACACCCACGCTGTCTCGTGCTGAAAGGCAGGGAAAAAAAAAGTTGAGTTAGAAGAGCGGGTGGAAGGGGTGTGGTCACCCAGGAGGTGTGTCAGGCATCGATGAACTTATTTATAAGCAAGGCAGCTGTGCTGGAGAGCAAACTTTGCTGAGGCTTTGTCAGCTGCTGCTTTTTCCCTGACACCCTTGAAAAGCACCTCTACTGCGATGGGACGGCAAAAGGACGTTCTTGCTACCATTGAGGAGCACCTGAGGATCAGAAACAAATTAGTGCGGCAGGCACTGGCTGAGTGCCTGGGGACGCTGATCCTGGTGGTGAGTGGGGCTGTGGTGTGGGGATGCTCTCTACTCCAAGGGGAAAATTGTCCTGGTGGAGGGGCTGCCAGGGTTTGCACTGAGAGTGAGCCCAGCCCTGTGCAACCTTCTGCAAGGGGTCTGGAGAGAAATCCTGTGCACAGGGAAACCATTCATGCGTATTGCTTAAGGGTGGACCTTGGGGTTTCTTGCAAAATGTGGGCTCTGAAGAGCTTGTTGGGTGGGTGGGAGCTTCTATGTATCTGTGAAGTGCAGGGAGCCAAACATCTCTGTGTATAAGCAGCAAGTGTTTTGTTGAGATCATGCAAAACTTCCTTTCTGTCTGCCCTGGAATATTTTCTTGGCTCTGAAATACTGCAAGTGTTATCACCCAAAGAAGTGGTGAAAGCTTTTTTTTTTTTTTTCTCCTTTTTTTTTTCTTTTTCCACTTTGCTTTCCCCATGCATCCCATAGTGAAGAAGCAGAATTTAAGCTGTTGCAGTGTCCTTTTGCTGTCAGCTGCTGATTCCCCAGGGGCTTGTCAGTGTGGCTGCACGATACCATGGCAGCTGGTGCTGACAGCCAGCTGGGACCTGGTGCTAGCTATCAGTCAGTGTGCTCTTCAGTGGTCAGTGGAGATAAAACTCTTCTGCCTGTTTTAGTGCTCAGTTTCCAAAGGGGTGGAATATAAGGGGCAAAACAGGATAAATGTGTGTCTTAAGTGCCTGTGGTTGCAAATGTTTTGCGCGGCCACAATTTGCTTTAAAGTTAAAGGCAGATGTGAGCAGCTTAGGGGAGTTGTGTATGACCTGTGTGGAGTAAATACTGGTGTAGAGAAACAGCGACAGGCTTAGAGCATCTGCATCTGAAAATGCGGGACTTCCCAGCTGGCCACGGGTTTGGTGCATATACATTGAGGCTGAAATGAGTTGGTGTTCGCACAGTGAATATCTGCAGGTACAAGATCCTCCGAGGTGGTCTAAATCCAGATCATCCTGAAGGTTTCAGTGGAGTGACTGTGGGTTTACACTGCTTTGTAACTGGTGGCTGAACTGCTTAGAGAGAAATCTAAGGGTTGGAAGAGTTGAAGCCAGGGGAAGGCTTGATTAAGCTTCATGTGCATCCAGGGAACATCACAAAAAGACTGACAAAATTTTATACTTTCATAAGTAAGATTTTTTTTTTTTTAATGATAAGGAGAGGATTTTTGAATCTTCTTTGGGAGCTTAGGGACTCTGCTAAGGCTGTAAAATGCTACTGTGCTTTAAAGAAAGCAGCTTTGCACGGTGCAATAGCCTTATTGTCAGAGCGACCCAGCTTTAGTGATTTGCAAACAAGTCCTGTTGATTTTTCCATGAAGGGTTGTTTGGAATTAAGGTGGGTAGAAGGTGATAGGAACGCAATTAACAGCTAGAGGATTGCTGTCTATGAATCACTGATGTCGCTGCTGTTAGTCTAAGGACTGAAACAAGGTAAGTCTTGTAAGGTGGATTAATGCCTCCTGATAGCAAAGCTAATATTGCTGAGAAACAAGACAAGCCTTTAGCCATTTGGATCTCAGCTTTCAGAAGGGCTCATGATCCAAACCCCATTACTCCATCCTCTGAGTGTAACAGCTGACACAACAGTGACTACTTTTCCTTACACCCTGCCTCTCCAAGCAGAGAGGAATTGGGATCTACTCAGAGTTCGAGGAAGAGTTTGGTCCAAAATCATAAGGAGCCTCCAGAATGAGAGTGGTAATGGGCACCCATCAGCCATGCTGGATGCTGCGTTGGCAGAGTGGGCAGCACATACCTCGTCCTCTGCTCTGTTTTAGTGTGTGTGTGTCTAAGTTTACAGGCTGAGCCTTCACCATGTTCAGGAGCTCCTGAATTGGTTTTAGTCAGTTTTACTCAACTTCCATCCTGTAGGACTTGTGAACTCACTTGGGATCTCCTGCAGCAGCTCTGCAGTGGACAGAGTGCTGTGGGCATTCTGTGTCCATGTGGGAGAAAGTGGGGTGGGCTACTGGGAGAAAAGGGAAAGTCTCAAACTCAGTGAATGCTCTTGCACAGTCAGAAGTCCAAAACAGGCTACACAAGAGAGAAATGGGTTCCAGGACTGCAAGCTTGCAATATCCAAGCCAGTCAATCCCTTTCCAACTTCATACTGTCTCAGTATACTTGTCTTAATGAAGGGAAACTTGCAGATTTTTCCATTATTACCACCTTGATTCCTTTTCATCTTTTTATTATATCACCTGCATGCAATAGAGTCTTGAAGGTGAATTCCTCCCCCTTTCAGTTGGCCTGGACAATTGTTTGAATTGGATTTTCTCCTAGGAGAGAAATTGTCATTTTGTACCTTGCAAAAGTCCCGGCTGCCCACCTTGCCAGCAGGTTGAGCTGTATGTTTGCATTTGGATGCATTGTACTTCAGTAAATTTCTGTTTTGGGCTTCACAGTAAAATGCCTGAGGAAAGACCTGAATCCATGAAAATTTTCTTCATGGCAGATGGAGTTGACTAAACAAATATTTTTGAACAGAATACTGTCAGGGATGGATTTAAGGTTCGATATTGTTCACACTGAAATCAACTTCCTGAGCCCCAAGGGAGGGAGACTGTTTAAAGTTTGCAGCTTACTTTAAATTTCACTATGTAATGTAAAACTTGTCCCACTGTGGATATTGGCACTACTTCAGCTTCTTCCCTCCTCCCTTTCACTTGCATAATGACTGCAGCTCTCTCAAACTCTTCAAGACAAAAGCTATTGCAGATCCCTGCATAGTCCTGCTGCCTGTAAGAATGAACCTAATGCTTGATTTTATTTTTCTCTTTTTTTTTTAGGATAATATGAATAGAATCATAGAGTGGTTTGAGCTGGAAAAGACTCTTAGAATAGTGCCTCTTTTTTTTCTTTTTTTTTTCCTTAGATAAGAAAAATAATCCAGCTAAGGCAGCCAAGCCCTGAAGAATACCAAGTCTACTTGCAAGCCACTTTTGCTGTGTAGAGCACCTTGCATGACTTTTATTTAGTCTGTGGGTGGTGTCTCTATTGTTGCAAAAATAGTAATGCTGGTTCTACATACATTTCCTTTGATACTTAAATTGGCATTTCCCCTCTTCAAAATTTACTTTCTGAGTGGCATTTTAAGCTTGAACTTTATACTCATGTTGGAAGCACCTCTTGCTGGCAGTTGTTAAGCACTACAAATACTTGAAGGCATTTTCCCAGTCCCTTGGTGTTTGTGTTATTACTGTAGCAACCCACTAAAGCCGGATTTCCATGGTGGGTCTCCGTGCCTCTCTTAAGGCTCGGTCTGTTTGTCATGCTCTGTTGGCTGTAAATACCAAAGCTGGCTCTATTTTTTTTTTTTTTTTTACATTTGCAGTAGAAGTAATGTGCTGCTTATGACTGATTTCTGAGTGGGACTCATTGTGTATCACTGCTGTAGAGGCACAAAGAAAGAACAAAGCAATTCCTAATTGCTTTTCAATTGGCGTTGCCTTGACTTTGTGGCTAGGTGGTAGCTTTTTGGAGTATGGCTCTGCTGTAGACCAAAGAAACAAAATTGGCAGAGTGGTTTTTGGATGACCAAAGCAAGGGGAGATTTACCTAATGGGATGGCCACAGCCAGGGGAGCCCCACTTAGGTGTTGGCAACTTAAAGCTGCTGTTTGTCCCACAGCTGTCTGGGGCAGCACAGTAGTTCCTACAATTGCTGTTTGATTTGGGGTGGTTTGCTTAAACAACCAGCTTGTCACATTTGGAAAATTTAAAAGAAAACAAAAAAAAATTAAACAAAGTTCTTTTCTTTGTTAATGCTTGGCTAGGCTGTAAAAGGGAGTGGAAATCCTTGCTGTAAGCATGTTGAGTGCAGCTGATTCTTCCTTGCAAAGGGTCTGTGCTGCTAGGTACAGGGACGTGGGAAGTGGCAGTGCAGCTGCTTTCCCTCAACCCTTCCACAAGAAGAGGCTGAAACTCTTCACTAACTATCCAAAACTGTCCTTTCTTTCTGTCTCCCTCTAGAAGCAGAACATTTCTCCTTTTTACCAACAGAACAGTTAAGGTAGCCACACTTTACCTTGGTGAGAAAGCAGCTTTTCCCCAGGAGTGCCCAACCTTGTGACCAAACCCCTACCAGACATGCTGGTCTTTCTAAGGGCTAAAACCTCTTATCTGAGCAGTAGTGGGGACATCAGAACACGTGTTTTCTGTTCTGTGTATGTGTGAACAGCCTAAACCAGTGAATTTCCTCCCTAATGCCCAGCTCCTCCGCTGAAGGTTGCTTGGGTTTCCTGAGCTGAGGGAGGCTCACGTCTCCAGCTTTGTGCAGTATTTTTTTTTGTAGCGTGTGATGTATGTGGGGTGCAGTTTTGCTTAGAATCTCTCATCTGTCCATCCCTGCAGCCCTGCCTTGGCTCTGGTTCAGTGGGTGGTACATAAAGAGCTGTAACATAACAGATCATCTGCTGCTATCCTTCCTGCAGGGCTGCCTCCAGCTGTGCTGGACAAAAAACTGGGCTGTGGGGTCTAAGTTTTCTGCTTGCCTTGCAAATTGAGAACGATGACCTGCCTGGTTGTTGGAGAAATGCTTGGAGGAAAAGCATTAAGGATAGTGCTCCTTCCATGATCTTTTTGGCTGATAGAGGCTGTCCTGCCGTGTGAGCTGTGGAGTTCAAGATCTCTGCACTCTGCTCTTGATCCCTGCCTTCTCCTTATGAAGGGTTGTACCTTCTGTGCGTCCAAAACTTTAAATCATCTGTCAATATATCTGGGTCTCCTTCAAAGCAGACTCGTGGTTTGACTGCCCTTCTGGCATCTTCCCCATTAACCAGAGGACATCAAGGGCTGATCAGTCTCCCATCCACCAGGGTGATTAGGGTCGATTTACAGCGGGCTTCTTACCTAATCTCCAGCTTATTTGCTGGCAGAAGAGTTCAGGTAGTTGCACTCCTACAGGTCTATGCCAGCTAAAACTTTCCCATCTACATTGAGAGATCAGTCTGCCTGAAGTCTGATAGCAAGTGCACTCAGGCCTTTTGTGTTGCAGATGAAGGTGTAAAAATGCACTGGCAAAGAGGAGACAAGAAAGGAAAGAAACCTGACTTTTGTGCAGAGGAGTTCTGAGCACTGGGCTTTCATGTGTTCACACAGGGTGTTTTTATCTTGAGTGGTTGAGACACGGTGTTTTTATCTTGGGTGACAAAGCCAGCACCTCAGTCCCCACATATACCCTGGACACAGGGAGCTCAAGATTTCCTGAGTAGGAAGTATCCCCTGAAATGTGCTACCTTTTCCTGTTATTTGCTGTTGCTTCTGGCTGGAGCTTCCTTTGCCCAGGGGGGTTCTTCTCTCCTCTGGAGTCTTTCAGCCCTGCCACTCTTGAACCCATTCCTGCAGAATGAAGATTTATTTCTTTTTCACAGTGCAAGAAGGTGAATCACCCCTGAGCAGTGAGAAGCCTTCCTGTTAGATTTGCTAGAGTCAGTAAGATGAAATTAAGGAGCAGGCTTCCATTAACCTGGTTAATGGGTGCGTTGACCTCAATTCCTTGGAGAGTAGGTTTAACACATTGGAGTGATGCTTTATTGCAAGCATTTTATTAGCACTTTAAAACTGCTTTTGAACTTGGCTAATGAATCATGGGTGTATAACAGTTGACTGCTGCATCTACTGCCATGGAATGTGCTAACCTGGGTTTCTGTTGGCTGGATATTCTTCCAGAAGTGGTTTTTTGCACAAAAACAAAATCAAAATACAACCCTCCCTCCACAAGAACAAAGCCAAACAAAGCAAAACAAAAACCCAACAAATGCAAATGGAAAACAAAACCACAAAACAAAATGGTGTGGGAGGCAGGTTATTAAAATCAAAAGAATGGGGTGTCATCTCCCCCTTAGGTGTGCACCACGGACCACAGTGGTACAATATTGTCTAAGAATTCTTAAATATGTTGCGTGACTTAAAAGACTGGGAAAAATGTTGAATTGCTTTTATTTGGCCTTCCTTGCCTTTCAGCCCAAGCTAGATGCTCCTGAACAATTCTCTGTGAGCAGTGGATAAACAAAACCTAAAAAATGAAAGCTGAGGTTGTCTGGTCTCGTCTGACCTGGGAAAAGGAATTGGAAGGAAATCTAGCAAAGAGCAGAAGTGAAAGTGGGGTGATTAAAAATTGTATTAGCTACTACCACAACAAAACTGTGTAGTGTCAAGGTACTTGCCACAAAAGCCTGGGTGAGCATGACTTGAACTGGTTTGTTAAAGTCAAATGCTATGGAGGAATGTCATGCATGACACTATTTTTGTTTTTAGTGGACTCCATTGGTGCAGGATGGAATTGAACACATGCATATCAAAGTTCAAAGCTGTCTCTAAGTATCTGCTGAGGGTTTTCTGCTGTTACGCTGAATTAAGCCAAATAGTGCTCATGGCTCATCTGATAATCAGTTGTAATGGTCCTGTAGAGTGGCTTCGGGGTGTTTTTGCATGGCCCATAGATTCTGAGGAAAAGCTGGAGAGTTACTGCCAGGTGTAGGATGGAGGAGAGGAGGATGGGGAATGACCTCTTGAGATAACCTCTTGAGAAATGGCAGACCTGGCATTCCTCCAGCTTAAGGGAAGACCTTTGTGGGTGAGCAGGGAGGTGGAGGTGGGAAAATTTTACTCTGTGGTTTCTGCAACCAAAAGGTATGTGGATAACGAGCCAACCACCATCCACCTGCAGAACTGCCAGTTCTTACAGAGTGAATAACACAAATACCTTCATCACTAGGGATCACCGAGGGTCAGTGCTGCCAAACTCAGGTGTTGTGGGCTTGTCCCCTCCCTGGTCAGACTGATGGGCTGTGTGGCCTTTGAGAGGCAAACATCACAGCCATGTACTCTCTGAAATATCTTCAGAGCTTGGTGGGGCTTGTCTAGGTAAAGGGAGAAAAAGGATTCACCCTGATGATTAGCCTGTAGTTATTTGCTCACTTGGAGCTGTGCTTCTCTTTGTGGTTTGGGCATAGCTGTTTCTGTTTTCTGCCAATAAATAATTAATGTTTTCTGCCTTTGTCTTGGAGTCTCATCTTCCATGGTTTCCCTGCTCAGTGAGGACATTGTAGGGGCTGTTCTGACTGCACCCGGTAGAGAGCAGTGCTGGCTATTCCTCCCTCATCAACCAGTTAAACAGGTTCCTTTATTCTTTTTATGCAAGGCTTTGGTGTTGGGTACCTGGTTCCTTGTCAAGAGGCACCTATGTACAGAGTGTCCAGCTCATGAGTCAGCCTGCAGCCTACCTGGCTGTTCCCTTCCAAGCAAGCTGAATGCACCTTTTGCTTTGGCAATTCTTCAGTTGTCAAGGGTATGGGAGGGGATTAGATGTGTTTTGTCTTTGCTCAGATTTGGATTGTGTGTTTGGATTGTGTGGGCATGTCCAGTGTTGGCTGAAGAAGTGATGACAGCAAACCTGGCCACCTTGGTGCCTGTTCGGTGGTTTATCCTGTCGGAGTTGATACCACCTATGTGGCAATTGAGCAATTCTGGATGTTCACGGAAGCAGAAAGTCTTTGTGGGGGATGTAGTTATGGGTATGTGGTCAGAAGAAATAATTCAAGCCTTGATCCCTAGATTTGAGAATCCTATGAGCAAGCTCTAATCTCTGTCCTATTTTAAGATAGGTGAGAAGGCATTTTAAGGATCCTTTCAGTACCCGCCAATGTAGTAGTTCCAAATGATAATACACCAAGGGTCAGTTCAGGTGGAGCCAGTGGGAGTTACAAATATGCAGATGATCAGATTTAGAGCTCTTTAAATTACATGTTGGATGGTGGAAAGACTTGCCAAGATAGAAAGCCTGCAGCTGGATGACTGATGAACTGAATTGCTGGGGGAAACTGGTTTGGGTTGTTAAGAGTGAGCATGGGAATGAGGGCTTTTGGGTGCACTTGGGAAGAGAGGGATTATCCAGTTGGAGCAAACATCTTTAAGCAAGAACTCTCTTAGCTACTAGAAAACAGTTTTATCACCCAAAATAAACAGCTTTTGTCTGCCAGACTGTTTGGTTTGGTGCACCCCTGATCTTGGACTGAAGGCCAAGACTGGCTGTGCTGGTGGACTCTCTTGAATGTGGACTTTTCTTGGGGGAGCCTGAAAAGAGAACTCCATGAATGTTAGGCTGAATGTGGCCTTCTTCAGTCATGATTGTATTTCCAGGCATGAACAGTATTGTTCCCTGCCAATCCATATGCTACTGTGTCAAACAATTATTACCTTTTTTTAAACAAAGGTACCCAGATCCCTCATCAGAATAGTTGTACTGTGAATATCTCAGACCAGGATGATACCTGGCTCATCCTTCTCACCTGCCATCTTAAAATTAGATATTTGGATAAAGAATTCCAGACTCCTGTAGATCTGTCTTGCTTTTAGTTTTGGCCCTGTTTTTGGTCCATCCAGCCAGGAGATAGATTTGTCTGTGCCCTTTCTTCTTCCCTCCCATTTCTAGAGATAATGTTTGCCATATCTAGAGATAATGTGTGTGTGTAATACTTTGACCAAAAATAGAAGCTGTGAAGGCTTTGAGTCATGAGCCGACTATGATGGCCCATGAAGGTGTAAGGGGGACAATTGCAGGTGTTGGTCAGCAACTGGCCCTGATGTGAAACAGAGAGGGTAATTTCGGTCTCTTTTTCTCCTCCTAGCTCTTTGGCTGTGGCTCTGTTGCGCAGATCATCCTCAGCAGAGGGACTCATGGAGGTTTCCTGACTGTCAACCTGGCCTTTGGCTTCGCGGTAACGCTTGGCATTTTGATCGCAGGACAGGTGTCAGGTATGTGTGGCTCCAGTTAGGCTGAGTTTCACTTGTGTCAACTCTTGTGTAGGCCTACTTTTGCTGTGTGGCACTGGTATGGAAGCTAGTGCCCCTTGGCAGAACTCTGGGACCCAAATTCTGCCCCTAAAAGTACACTAACCACCAGCCTCTCTGCAGGTGGACACCTGAACCCAGCTGTCACCTTTGCCATGTGCTTACTGGCCCGGGAGCCCTGGATCAAGCTACCAATTTATGCCATTGCACAAACCCTGGGAGCTTTCCTTGGAGCTGGCATAGTCTTTGGGCTGTACTATGGTAAGTGTGGAAATCCTGTATCTTTTTTGGGATGAGACTGCTGTGTTCGTGACTCACTGCAGGGAGGGAGGTTCCAGATCAGAGAGGAGCACTTCCTTGCAGTGCAGAGATCCAAGAAACCTCCCTACTATGTTTCTGGGATGGCTTTTCCATTCTCATGGTGATGGGTGCAAACCTCCTCAAAGCAACCTTGACCAGGAAAGCCAACCACCATTGTCAAAGGGCAAGTCTTTCCCCTTGAGTAATGAACACTGGCCCCTTTTGTATCTACTGGTCTTCCAGAAAAGTCAATGGAAACACTAGCAGTGATGGAGTTTTTATATCTGTTCACTGTTGCAGAACTATTTTCTCATTCTTGGCTTAAAAAAATGAAGTCTTTGCTGTGGTGTCTAATGCATTGTCTGGTGTTGACTTCCAGATAGTGTGACTTCCAGCAGATTTTGCTGCTTTTATCTGAGTTATTCCATACCTTGGAAGGCACCTTACAAATCCAGTTCCTCAAGCCTCTATTTCTCCTGTGTGCTTTTCATCATCGTAGGGAGATCTTCAGAGGGCAAAGAACAGAATTTTTGTGCTGGTCCTTGCTCTTCCTCTAGTATCAAGTGTGGCATTTGGACTCAGACTTTGCATCCTGGTTGTTTCTGGCAATAGGAGTGATGTTCCCTGTAGCTGAGTGGAGCATCTAGGTCTCTGTTATTTCCAGCTGGAGGAGGAAGCTGCCCCCCCAGCACTAGCTGCTTTTTACTTTAGGAAGAAATAAGGAGATCTACCTTCTTCTCAGTTTAACTGCAGTTTAACACCAATTACCTTTCCAGCTGGTGGATTGAAGCCCCCTCTTCAGAAGGGATTTAGCGCCATTTTGGCTACCTAACCCATGGAAAAGCTACATTCAGAGGTGTCTGGTTTTGTCTCCACTCACCATGAAGGAAAGATGGACCCCCTAAGTTAGTTGTCTGGTTTCTGCACAGTGGTAGGCAAGGCTGCTCTAAAGACAGCACTGGGAGTTGTAACTAAGAAAAGTAAAAGAACAGGGAAAATCCTGTTTGCTGATCCATATCACTACAACATGTCTTCACACCAAGATTGATACCACAGGTGTTTGATTACCTTTGGGAGAGGGTTGGAGTCACCTTAGTGTTTGCTTTTTGACTGTTTCTTGATGCCTGGCAAATAATTGTTAGAAACAGGGACTAATGCCATCTGCCTCTGAGCCTGACTGGTAAAAAGCTGTGGTGGCTGATGCCCTAAGTTCTCCAAATGAGAGTTTGCTCTACAGTGAATTATTTTTTTTTTCTCCTTCCCTACCTCTAGATGCTATCTGGGCTTTTGACAATAACCACCTCACTGTTGTTGGAAAGAATGCCACTGCTGGTATTTTTGCCACTTACCCATCTGAGCATCTGAATGTTGTGAACGGCTTCTTTGACCAGGTAAGAGGCAGCTGGGAGGATGGAAGTGCATTTGAAGTGGAATCTTTTGAGTGGTTCTGGGCCTCACCTTTGGTTAGAAAGTGAATTGCAATTTAAAGATAAGATATCCAGAAAGGCTTTTTGGAGTTGACACAGGTATCTCACTAGCCCATAAGAAGAGCAGGGCCAGAAAGGACCTTACAGCCAGAAGGCTTTAACAAGTGATACAGCACTGGTGAGGACACCAGAGAAAAGAATGCCATTTACTCATACTCCCTGAAGAGCCATAGTGTGAGGAATGATAGCTCTTCCTCACTCTCACTCTACTACTGTGGTTGTGGCACAGTCCAGAGGTCACTGGGTGTGGGGTGGTGGTTGCTGTTGAATGTGACTGTCTCCTAAAGTTGCCATCTACCACAAAAGGGACAGCTTCTACCCGGCCATAGCATGTGGGAAGAAGGTTTAGGAAGATGTTTTCAGCTTTTCTGACTGCCTGAACAGCTATCCATAAGTCTTCTGGAAGTAGGGAAAAAGGTGCAAGCTTGATTCTGGGCTACCACAATGTCAAGAGAGGAGCATGCTCCACTCTTTTATTCCCGTGGCTGCTGTGGTCTGACAGTGGCATGGGATGGCTTGGTGCACCTCTTCCTTTTAAGAAAATTACATCTCAGAGGAGTTAAATAACTTGGTTAGAAGACTAATCTGGATTAAATTCTTATTTTCCTTCCCCATTTTTCTCCAGTTCATTGGCACAGCCTCCCTGATTGTTTGTGTCTTGGCTATTGTTGATCCCTACAACAACCCTGTCCCCACTGGGCTGGAGGCTTTCACAGTTGGCTTTGTTGTCCTTGTTATTGGAACCTCCATGGGCTTCAACTCTGGCTATGCTGTCAACCCTGCCAGGGACTTTGGGCCTCGTCTCTTCACAGCCATTGCTGGCTGGGGCACTGAAGTGTTCCGGTAAGTGCTTGAAAATGAAAACCTTGTGCATCAAGGGGAAATAAATTATGAGTACCAAATAGATGGTAGCTCTGGCTCTATAAAGAGCCTTGGCAGCCATGAGGTGTCTTTGGATTAGGTGTCTAAATGTTGCTAAAAGACACTGGCTGCTTTTTGACTTCTTAAGAAATTGTGGAAGCTGGGCAGCTTTCAGTGGTGAGAGCAAATGACATAACTTTGCTATCAAAGAGGAAATCTAGGATCATTCATGAAAATTTTGATTGCACCTTGAACATTTTTAATGGTAGAAAATGAGAAGTGTTAGTTATTTTTGGAGACAATTAAGAGAGCCATGTAGCAACCAAGGGTTGCTTTCCTGCAAGCAGTGGGAGGGAATTGAAGGTGCCTAGTGTAGGCACAACAAATGTTTCTCTCCTTTTTTGGTGGACAGTCTTGGAAGTCCTGAAGGTAGCTGTTCTGAATTGCTTGTCACTGGACTTGAGGTATTTTTGTGTGTGTGTGGCAATGTCTGCCTTGGCAGCTTTGCAGACATGCAGGTGCTCTTGTCCTGTGCACGTGCGTGGTGATGACAGCAGAGGGTCAGATCTTGCATTGCTCCAGATCCAAGTGCAGATTTCCTAATGCTTAGGCTGCAGTTCTTACCTTGTGCGCCTTCTTTTTGTTTTCCAGGGTTGGCAAGCCATCCCACTGGTGGTGGGTTCCAGTTGTGGCTCCTTTCCTTGGGGCAGTGGCGGGGGTGATTGTCTACCAGCTGACCATCGGGTGTCACGATGAGCCTTCTCCGCCTGCCTCCGAGCAGGAGACAGTCAAGCTGGCCAATGTGAAGCACAAGGAGAGGGTCTGAGGAAGCTGCCACCCAGATCTGGCAGGTATTCATTACTCAGGACTGCACCTGGCAAAAAGGAGAAGTTAAGAAGAGCTTCAAGAACAACAGGAAGAGTTTTGACCTGTCTTGAGATATTCTAGTAATTTTTTTTTCTTTTTTTGTATATCCCTGACACATTTGCTTTTGACATTTTCCTGTGAGCCTTCCTCCAAATGCAGTATCATGCAATCTTTTCCTAATAGAAGGGGATTGAGGACTATAGGAGTTAGGAGAGAAGGGGGAATTGTTGACCAACACAAATCAGGTGTTCAGGAATTTGAAACTCTTTTGAGCTATGTTGCTGACATGCCTGTGACCTTGGCAAACTGCTTCCCTTCAAACCTGTGTTCCAATCTGTAGAATGGGGATCATGCAAAACTTAAATTGTTTTGCTGGCATGGATTGGAAACTCCTACATCCTGGAGGAAATTTGCCTATGATTCTGTGGATCAAATTTTGCTTGATGTTGCTCTAAAGTCAGTACAAGGAATTAACTAGTCTAGAGGATTTTTATTAGCCAAACTTTTATATCTCTTATGAATTCCTAGATATTGTATCAGTCAGCTGATTCGTAATGTCAGTGCAGAGAGTAAGGATGCATTGGATTTTCATTTAATATTAAGACAAAATGTTTACAAACAAGTGCACCCTGATGTTACAATCAAAAATTTTAGTATTGCCAACTCTTGGAAGATCACATGCAGGAAATCCTTATTCTAACCAGGGCTAACCTAGACAGAAAGCTTGGCTCCCAGAAGCAGCCTTTCTAATTAATCAGCTTTGTATATAAACTGCAAGCAGCTAATAGCCAGGATCCACTGGAAATACAGTGTTGCTTAAGTTGCGTGTGTTCATGTAAATTTTACAATGGTGTTGTTGGGGTTTTTGTTTTGTTTTGGTTTTTTTAGTAGATTTATATATAAATATACTCCTTGAAGCTGTTACTAAATACCAAGGTTGGGGTGAGTTCATTTAGAGATGTATGGGAACTGCCAATTCTCTGTCAGCTTTGAGATAACTTTGGGTTTTCCTGGGATGGTCTTGGATTATGGCATTGTGGTTTTTGGAGCACCTCCTTTTCTACCTTGGAGAATAACTGGGATATCCCTGGTACTCATGGCTGAGGGACTGAGGTCAGGCACCTCCTGAACTGGTAGTACTAGCATCTCAGGGGATCTCTGGCTCACCCAATGCCATATAATTACAAAATATTTGAAAAAAGCATTACTGGTCGTGAAAGAATTTGTAAGTCCTGTGCATTAGGAAAACTTGTTCAACACCTATTTCTTTAATGCATTAATTAATTGAAAAATGTATCTTTGTACACATTTCCAGTCACTAAAGGGATGTATTCTTTCTTTCCTTTTTAAAAAAATAAAATGTCGATACCCACACTGTAAAATGCTAGTGTTGGTTGTATTTTTAAGCAGCTGTCAGCAAACTTCACCATGAAAACTTCATGAAAAGGAAGTCATCTATAGCAATAGCTTCCTCAAGCCCTTTTCCTCTTCAGCCTGAGCAAAAGGGAATTAACCTGTTCAGGCAGTACATCTACATGCTCCATTTGTGTTTTTATTCCTTTCCCTTTTGGAGTGTGATTTTGAGGCATGTGGGGGAGAGGGAGTAGCTGTGCTAATATAGTGACCAAAGTATGGGCTGGGGGTGAAACTGTCCTGCTGTCAGGGATATCTTACTCTTAAGGCAAAAGAACCACTGGGTAAGTATTTGTCCTTCACCCTGTGTACAATTTAAATTCCCTTACTATTCTTTCACTTAACATAGTTCTGAATGTGCAATCCTACTCTGCCTTCATCTTCTGTCCAGCCCCATCTAGCATAATACATGAGTTAGTTTTTTTTCTGTAGCTATGCCAGGCAAGGAAAAGTACAACAGACCTGAACACAGTGCTCACAGAATTAGACAAGCAACTTACCTATAAATAAAACTGTTGTTGTACTTTGGCTGGTGTGTGTACTGCTGTATTTTTCCTGTATTTTTATTAATTGTGCTGCCTTAAAATAGCTCCTCACTTCCCACTTGGTGCTATACGAAAGAATGTAGTGAAGTCTGGATGAATGTGGTTTCCTGCAATTCACCAGCTAGGAATCAAATGGCTTTTGGAAAGAAATTTCCCAGATTTGTTTGATTCGCTCTATGTGCAGACAGGACATTGTTTTTTCCATTTCTAACATGAAAATTTATCCCTCAAACTCTATCTAGCAGCCTTGTATGTTGCTGTGATCAACTAACATAGCTGCAGAGTTCAATTCTCATTTCCCTTCAGGACTGTCTCTTTTTCTGCTCTTCCACTACTTTGTATCTTCAACTGTCTTGATCAATACAGGAAAATTCTTGCTTCAGATCTTAAGACTTACGGTTCAAGATGTAGTGTGGGTTCTGGTTTGTTTGGGTTTTTTCCCTTTGTTTTTTTGTGGTTTTTGTTGTTACATTACTTACCAGATTACTCTTGCTTTTGCCTGACACATAGTAATCAACTCTTACTATATCCCTGCCTTACTCATGCCTCAATGATGTGTGCTATTACCTTTATTAAAATGGCAATAAAATGTCATATCCATTTCAGGTTAAATTTTCCGTCTTAACCACTTTGTTAAGCTTTGGCTTTGCTGTTGGAGAAGCACCAAGCACTGCTGAGTAGATCCATCAACATGAGAAAAGGGGCAGGTGTAGCCTGCCAGTGGGTGAGCACCTGTGGAGAACATAGCCCCCAGAAGGGTCTGGTCCATAGGAGAAATGATCCTGTCTTTGCTCTTGGCTAGCCATGTAAGGAGGGCACATCACAGTTTGATTCACCTGACTTCAAGAGCTCCAGAAGTGTTACTAAACTGTGGGATGGAAAGGTGTTTTCCCTGGCAGCAGACACCCTTAAATTGCTGCAAGTGGTGGTTTTGCTTGTTTTCAATTTAGCTGCCTGGAGAGACCTTCTGGGTGTTATTTACCTGGCAGACCCATGAAAATCCAAACGGTTTTCCCCCCCCCACCCATATCTAAATTTCAAAGGCAATGAATCACACTGTAGTGCCTCACTGGAGAGGTGAGACTCATCTGGCCAAATATAGTAATCCGGGTTTTAGGTCAGATGAACTCCAGCTGTCAAGCTATTGAAGTATGCTTTGTAGGAAGAAATAAATCTACAATTTAAACTATTCATGCTTGACAGGGAGAGTAATTTGTTTTGGGAAATAAATTTTAAAAGGTGTTGTGCATTCTCTATTGTGTGAGGTTTTCAAATTAAGACTGTCTGTCTTGCAAAAAGTTCTTCAGTTAAACTGCAGACTGCAAGTCTCACTGGAGGAAATTCCCAGACCTCTCCATTACAGGAGGTCAAGTTGACAGGATTTGTCCTGTCTGACCTTAAAACCTAGGAAATTTAAAATGCAAGATGAAAGTGCCATGTATTCAATTCCTCTAGGTTCTTATCCAGTCTAAGATTATCGCTGCAGGTGCTTTCACATTTTTGGTATATCTTGGGAAGCTCTTCCAGGTCTGTTTGCTCTATTCCATCTGTAAAATGGCAGCAGCAGTGCTGATTTCTTCCAAACCCTGCTCTGATCTCCTTGTGGGAGCATGAATCAAAGGCTGCCTGGCACTGCAGTGTGGATGGGAGAATAGCACAGTCTGCCTTTCTGCAGCCCCTCTGTCCCAAACTGAGTTTCAGCTTTCCATTTGGCGGTGGTGGGTGTTGGGGATGCTGGTTGCATTTGCTGAACACCTCCAGGCAGGTCTGGTGGGGCTCTACCAGGGCAGGTCTACACATGTACCCAAAGCAGATGAGCATTGACATATCATCTGCTTGCTTTATTCCCTTTGCCCTGTCACCTACAGCTTGGTGAGGAAGAGAAAATAAGGAAATGGGAGGAAAATAACAAGGAGAATATGCTCTCAGGCTAAAGATTTCTAACCAGGATACACCTCTGAAAATATAAAAAATATGCTGCCTGAGATGGTGGTTTTGTTGGTTGCAGGATAACTTATTGCCTTAGCCCTTTTCAGGGAATTTGCCCAGTTTCCATTTATCATCTCTCCTGCTCTCCCTCCTCCCCAGGATATCCACTTGCATTCTATTAATTCCTGCTGCTGGTGAGGAACCAGCTGAATGAAACCTTTCAGGGTCTGAGAAACCTTCTCTAAAATGTCCATCACTCCTCTACACTTCATCTCAAATGAAGGTGTCTTTGACTTTTTTTTCTTGCTTGCATAAAATTTTTCAATTAAAGCACCAACACTGCTCATCTGCAGCTCAGTCCCTGAGTCTGGCCCAGACTAGCTGGCTCACAGGACCTGCATGCCTGTGTGACACCTGGCTTTGCAGCTGGTGGCATAAGAGAGAACAGGCTCCCTTTGAGTGAAGGTAACCACCCTGGCCCAAGGGCCTGGACTTGGGGGTGAGACCTTCTTCCTGCCTCCAGGACAGCTAAGAATATCTTACCTGCTGGCCCTTCTTGCCCAGCAGCCAGTGCTATGCATTCCCACAACAGTTGCTTGGATATTGGGATATGACTTGATCCCTCTCATGTGCTACTCTGGTGAGGGCTAAAAATGTGCAAACTGGATATAAGATGTGAGACTCAAGTAAAATTCATTAGATATTAGAATTTCCAGTGTGCTGCCATTGAATCACCTTCAGGAGGGAAAACATGTCCCTGAGTCCTGTAACATGCATCACATATAGTGTGGATGTAATGTCCAATGACAGGGGGGGATAGAGAGATAGCTGGGGCTCTGGTCAGGTCTTGTCCTAAAAACCCTTTTTCTCCTTGAAAAGTACTGTGTATAGAGTAGCTATACATCTGTGGACAAGGTCTACTCTCATCTAATTTGGGACATTCTGCTTTTACCCACTTCTCAGTGTCTGGAACGCCTCTAGCTCTTTAAATTAATCTCTCTGCCCCTCGTGGAAACACAAGATAAGAGAGTCTCCTCTATCTCTGAGCACCAGGGCCACGAAGTGACACATTGCCAGAGCTCTCTCTGTGTCTGTTGCTTTCACAGTCCATGCACTCCAAAGGCTGAGCAGACATCGAGACACTGCAGCCGAGCCTGATGAACAGCTGAGCTTAAGAAACAAGCCACAGGGATGAACATTCCTGATACTGGGATGATAGCTGTCCTTCCAGACAGAGGAGAGAGACTATGGTGTCTCCAGATTCCAAACAAGAATGGTGGAACACTGAGAAGATTTTTGTGTTGTCTCTGGGGTCCCGAGGGTGTAAGGATGACTGTGTAAGAGCTTTTGAAAACCCAACAGAGGGGGCAGATGCAGAAGCTATCTGAGCTCTGCAGCATGAGACAAGCACAGGGGAGGAGGGACAAAGAGCAGCTGAGGGGAGTCTGGGAGCCCACGAGTCTGCTCTGACTGGCAAGTGACTGAATTTCTTCACTGACTGTGCTGACTATGGGTTCAGCTCAGATGCCTAGGTGCAGGGTTCAGGAACCATTTGAGATGCCCTGGCTCATCCTCCCTGGCTTTAGCTGCCACTCCAGAGGGGCTGAGATCTCCAGCAGACCCCATTCCACCTGTCCAAGCCCCATGCAAGTCCTGGAGATCACTAAACTCGAGTGGAATTCCCCCCTGGAAACAATGGCCTGGGCAGAGGCAGAAACTCAACAAATCTCCATAGTTCCACTGCCTTTGTGTTAGTGCACCCATTTCCACAGAGGCGTAGGAGTGGCACAGGGAGCAGATGAAAGGTCTGCCTGCCCCTGCACCCGGTCACCAACAACAGCCTCTTACACCTCCCTACCCTCTTTAAGAATGCTTCAATGGGGAGCAGCAAAAAACACGTGGATGAGGTGTCCTTTGAGCTTCCAAACACTCTTGGTTTGGTTTGTGAGAGACTTCACTGAAACCAGTTTTCTTGAGGGGCTGGAATAACACTGCATCTACATAGAACCAAAAGGAGTTTGTTGGTTTATATGGGGAGGGGCAATCTCCTTCACTACCCCAAGGAGAATCACTGATGTTGTCTCATAATTAATACTTCTTTTTTTCTAATTTTCCCACCAGAAGACAACTTTCCTGCCAGGCAGGTTTAGCTCGTTCCAGGAGACCTTCAACTGTTTTAAATTGTATCTGGGAGTACTGGAACACCTTCCTGAAGAACCTGTCAGGGATTACCTGAGATGTGAGGTTTCTGGCTGCTCTCAGTGGTCCCCACATGGATGTTCCTTGAAGGACATAGCAGCTAAGGCTCAGCCTCAGATACCAGAGTTAAAAGAAATGTGGTTTGAGTCAAAGAGATATACTGGTTTCCTTGTCCTATCTGAAGTGAGCACACTCAGGTGTCAGTCCCACAAACATCATTTCACATGACAGGCTCTTATTAAGACTGTACCCTGTCCCTGGCCAGGAGCCACAAACCCAGAGCACTAATGCTAAAGGCTAATATCTCGATAACACTCACCTCTCAGGCATGAGTCACAGGGACAACTTGTAATAGCTGTATTTTATTATTTGACAGGTGCCAGCTTGGACCCTGAAACAATTACATTTTCACTTAAACCTTCCGGGCTCTCTTGGAACCTTTGAACTCCACCCAGCACAGAAGAGCAGAGTTTCTGTTGCCCTTTAACTTTGCTTTCCCTTTCTTGCTGCATTGCTTTAGGTATTTAGGTAATCTCCAGGCAAATAGTTGCCTGAGTCCTTTCATTTACTTTGAGCTCAGTCAGGAAACATTTACAGCTCTATTGGCCTTCCAGGAGGAAAGATGATTATGGGAGAGGAGAAACCATGCTGATAAACTTCCTCTGAGCTAGTGGGACAGACATACAGGTCCCCAGGACAGCCACAATCCAATAAATCCTAGCTCAGCTACTCCCTGAACTCTAGGAGCAGCAATGCAGCTGCTCCAGCATGTTTGGAGGATCACTGAGTGCAAGATGAGTAAAGGTGGACAGGACCACTGGCTGGGTCATCTGGTCCAATGTCTCTGCTCTGGCAGGGTTATCCTACAGCCCATAGCACAGTATTGTGCAGGTGGTTCTGGAGTACCTGCAGTGAGGAAGACTCCACAACCAGGTTCCCCGGGCAGGACTGGCTTTTGTACCAGTCCTTCTGAGATTCATAAGCTAAGTGGGGCTGTGAAGGGCTGTGTGATCCTGACTGCCTGCAGTGCAAGGTGTGGGTAATGTGTATTCCACCTGCCCTTCTTTTGGGACTGGGATTACTAACAGGAAAGTCAGGTGACAAAGAGCAGCAAAGCAAGACAGACCATGACTCTGAAGGAATGACGGCAGCAATAGTTCTGCTTGATTTCAATTCAGTGACTTTTAAACCTTGAATTCCATGCTCAATGAGAGTAGCTGGAATGAAACCATTAATTTAAAACCAGAGCTCTTGAGTCTATCCTGAACTGTAGAACCAGGAAAAAAAAATGTTTTCTGTGTATAACCAAGGGAATAATAACACAAGGATGGAAAATCTCAAGGACTGCCCTTGGTCTCAGGGGATGGAAACTGGTTTTGGGAAGGGTGGATCTCCCTGTTTGTGCCATAGGGCACTTGTGTGTCTCCTGCAGTGTGCATGCCAGGTGTCTGGAAGCAAGGAGTGGCGACGCAGAGCTTTCCCACGCCTGACACCCTTTGCTGGTCTGGGCATGGGCCTGTGGGTGTCTTTAAAGTAGAGAGAGTGAGAGAGAGGGTAAGAGAGAGAGCAGCACCACCCTGCCCCTGGGCAGGCAGGGAGAAGGTGCACGCTGAAGCTGATAATGTCACGCACCAGAGGAGACAGCCTGTGCACAGCATTTGCTATTCAATCATTTTGGTTAAGTGGCTTGGTATTTTCCCTTCCCATGACCTCTTTGCCACTCAGCCCTTTTATGTGCCTCTTCTGCATTTTGGTGTCTCTTAGATTAATTTGTCTTCCAGGTTTTGTCCTGTTCCTCTTTCATTAAGGCATTCTTCCTCCCCTTCCGTGCTTTTCCCTCTCTTCTCCTCCTGCCTCAGTCCAAGCAGAGTCCCCCACACCCAACACCGTTTATACTTGTGAGTGATGGAGGCAGGGGGGAAGGACTGGCCTTGATAAAGCAAGCTGTGAATTTGGGGGCACAAGGAATCTGGGAGTTCTTGCTCCAGGCTAGCAGCCAGACACGTTCCTCTGAAGAGCTCTCATAAAATCTTCCCAGCATTTTATCAAAGAAGTGATGCTGTCATGGGTTTGTTTATTATTTCCCTTCAGGGCTTGGTCTCTTCAAGGCTTCTTCCTTTCATTTTTGAGGAGGAAACATTTGCAGATCTGTCAGCCCCTGGGAGGAAAGTAACATACAAAGGGAGCAGGGGTAATGAGAGAGCCTTTTCCTGAGCCAAGGTAACACAGCTTTATGGTCACCTATGCCCTAAACATGTGGGAACTGAGCCCTTCCCTTGAGAAATTTAGGCCAGGAGGTGGTCAGTGAAAGAAAAAGCCATGGCAGGAGCTCAGGGATACAGCTTGTGTGCAGTCCCATGTATCCTTCCAGCTCTGTTCCTCCACCTGCTCCCCTTTCTCTCTCTCTCCAAGGTCCCTGACCTTGACCAGGCATCCCTTCCTACTGTGCCTGAACCTTCCTCTCTGAGAAGGTCCTCAGTGTTTCCTCACCTCCCAGCCAGTGAGTCACTCAGACATTTCAACCAAACCTTGGGAAAATCTGTCTAAATCTTTCCATCCTCTGTCTTCTTTCCCTCCTATTGAAGTCTATCTCCATATGGATTTCATTGTGCAGAGGCGACCAGGGATTTTCCATGGTGGAGGGAGATGGAGGGACAGTCAGGTGAGTTTCCATCCCCTGGTGCTTGCCTGTCCCAGCCTTTGCTCCACATGTAGGAGCAATGCTGCATGGCCATGTCATGGCCTTGCCTGGGGCACTGCAGTGAGCCTGGGACCAGAGCTCCTTCAGGTGACGCCCTGGTTTGTGCTTCTAAGGTACCTGCCCACTGGCAGAACACTGGAAACTAAAAAAGTCCTAGGTTTTGGATAAGAATTACTTAGCAACAACCAAAACATCAGTGTGTCATCAATGTTCTTACACTAAAGGCAAAACACAGCACTGTACCAGCTACTAGGAAAATTAATAAGAAAATGAACTCTTAGCCACAGACTTATCTGGGTGAAAAGCCACAGCTTGCAGACTAAGTCTGCAGCAAATCCAGCTACTCATGCTAAGCAAGTAAAGCTAAGCAAACAACATACTAAATCACACAATACTGTAACTCTCATTCTCATTCTGTTTGAAACTTACTTATTTAAGCTAAACAACTAGTATCTCTCAACAGTCCTCCCTTGGTTTTTATTAAGCATTCCTGCTCACATGCTGAACACAGTTCATGAAACCTTTCAAATTGTGTGATTATTCTACAAGATTTTATTTACAAGGTGCCTATCAGTAACAAGTTGAACCTGGATGCATCTAAAGCCAAGCGAAACATTGCCTTGGAACTATTGCAAAAGCACTGCAACAGCAAAAGCAGTTGATCTACAGTCAACTGCTGGTCTCCTTCCCTGATTTTTTCCACTGAGGTCATGTAACAGACCCATGCCATTGGTTAGTCCCTAATGCTAACAGAGAGGACCACACTGGGTGTTTCAAATTCCTTGAGTCACTTGTGGTTACACTAAATTTGTGCACAACTGCATCAGCACATATACTATTGAAGAGTCTCAATCCTGTCCCCATAGTACCAGCTTGCATCTCTTTTTGTTCATCTCAAGGGGGCAAAGGTTTGCTCCTATAGCCATGCTCACCATTCCACATGGGATGTGTGCAGGAATGGTGAACAGGTCAATTTCACTGTAGAAACACCAACTTGTGTCATCAGTTCTACCTGTTTCAGTGATCAGGAGGGATTAAATAATACCTATTGTCCCTAAGTGTTTAAGAACATATTGTCCAATTTCAGGTATTTGTGGGATCAACTCCTCTCTTGTTAGCAGAGTGGAAATTGGATTCATTGTGGGGGGAGAGGGACTGTAGTTGGTATCGAGTCCATTTTTTCACAAGGTAAAAATAGTTTGTATTCTGCCAAATTCACTCTTTCCATGTAACACCTGAAATTAAGAACAACTAGTATCACTGGAACAATAAGATCTAGTTTTTTACTACCTCTGTCACAGTATGATCATATACCTTATCTGATTTACAAGAAAAATGAGAGTCCTGTCTTTAGATTCTTCAAGAATTTGGAACTTGAACCCTGTATGCTCTTTGTAAATTTTTTCTTTTCAAATTTATCACTTTTCCACCACTTTGGATCATTCTTTCTTTTTAGTTTTCTACTTAGCCATGCTGTAGTTGTCCCCAGAATTGACAGCATCATGAGTAGAGTAAGATCCCAATTAATTTTTTGTTGATTTTCAAGATTCTGTCATAAATCAACTAGCTTGGCGATGCACTACTTCTTTGACGTGAGAGTGGTGTATCCAATTTTCTTTTCCTAGAACTTGAACAGCAAAATAAGAATATAATGAGACAGCATATGGCCCCTCCCTTTTGAGCTCAGTTTTGATTTTCAGAAAAATACTTTAATTAAGACTTTGTCTCCAGGCTGTTTAGCATGAACTTGCATTTCAGTTGGTGTCAGTTGGCACCACTTGGGCATATTTTCTTTTATCTTTAACCCTTTTTGCATACCTATTTTTCACTGGAGTGAGACTGGGACTCTAGTCCCAGCAGTTAAAAGTTGCAGGTCATTTGTGTGCAACTCCTTGAAAGGTGTGACAATGCTCAGGCAGAGGCTTCTCCTTTTAACACGTTTAATCTCTTTTTACTTCCATACTCTACTTTCCCTTGTATATCTTTGGGAGCATCATGAAGCACATCCCTTAGAAACCCCACTTCAAAGACAGGAGGAAGCATGGACAAGGAAATGACTGGAGAGTGTGTGTGGGTCTTCTTTCATGGTGTATGTCCTTGCTGGTAGTTTTGGTCTTCTATTTTTCTCCCTTGTGGCATCACAGATATCCCATGAAGGGGACAGAGTGGTGTCTCTGGGGGACAATTTGTATTGCTCTTGGTTCAGATTAGCTCTTGGCTGTACCCTGTCTCATCAGCTGTACACCAGGTAGATAAGCTGAAAATTCTCACTATTTTTTCCTGTGAGGTTTTGTTTAGCTTCTTCAAAGGAAATCCAGGAAAAATCTTCCAGGGTAATCTGTGTGCAAACAAGCTCTCATCTTCAAAACAAGCTTCATCTCTGCCTTAGATCCAGAGCTCACGTGGTCCTCTTCTCTTGTTTTTAGCATATGAGTGCTCTGCTGGCAGGGAAATCTACCCACACAAGGAGTCTTCTGTCCTACAGGGGATCATTTTACCCTTGGAGACATACAGTGAGATGATTATCCACTTCTGTCTGGTTTCCCCAGGAAAACAGGGCTATGTGATCCTGCAGCAGGGGTGTGCAAGGGGTGAGAGTGTGCATTGCCTGCACTGCAGAGCATCTCTATGCTCCCCTGATACCCCTGAAGCACTCAGCCCATTGTGGGAAAAAATGGGAGAAGGACCGATTCAGCCAGAGTGAAAAATTCCTACAGATTCTATAAATGTCTCTGGCTGGATAGAGAAATTAAATAGAATTATGATCCTGTTGAGGGGACATTGGTAAGCATGACAGTTAAACTCTGACAGTCTCCAAGGACTGGAAGAAGGGAAGCAGTCACCTGTGATAACAGGATCCCAGAGCTGAGATAAATATATATACATAAATTATTTTATT